>JASVER010000059.1:4055833-4095698 GCA_030449065.1 Oceanodroma leucorhoa | reverse complement strand
ACAAAAAACCAACACCCAAACCACAACCCAACCAAATCCTTCCCAAAACCCCGCACTGTATCATAGCAGCTACTTCAAAAGCAAATAATCCTATTTTTACTACCTGTGCAACTTTCAGCAAACAAGGTCTCTAGGATTTAAGACTATTTCTACTCACACTACTGAAAGCACCAAAAGCGTTCATACATGCAACAGAGAAACTCATGATCCAACTCAAGCCAGGAGGCTTACAGAAGATTCCCCGAAAACAGAGGGCAGGGTGTGGTTATGTTCTCTTCTTACACTTACTTCTACTATTTCTTTTGCGTCCTCTTTTTCCCCCTTACACGTCTCCCAAAACCACATACTTCATAGCAGAGCTCCTGTAGTGCATATTAGGAGTGTATTTTTTAAATAGTACAGTATTTTAAGTATTCAGAGCTACACTCTGCCATTTCATTCATACACATACAGATATGCTTATACTACACGTGTCAAAACCATTTATATTGTTGGGGTGACTCTACAAGTGCATGTAAGGGAACACAACAGTCATCCCCCCCTCCTTTGCTTATTCATACAAAATGCACTTGAGGAGATGACCATTTAGTTCTAATCTAAGTGTTAACATAATGGAAAAGCAAAGGGAGTAGAGGAAGGGGAAAACCAACAGTTTGCTAAATGTTACCTTGCTTAAACAATACATTCTATATGCGTACACATTCACAGACCACCACTCTCTCTTTTATGGACTAGAAAGTACAAAGGTCAATTATCCCTTAAAACCCTTATGTGCCAGTAGAGAAGATTTCTGGTTTGAACTTCAGGGTATGCAATGGATGCATTCTGGAAGAAGAACGTATGGAAGGAACAGCACAACACTACCCATTTTCTTTCCTTTCCTCTCCCATATCTTAGTACTAAGCAGCTATAAAGCCTCAAACCATTATCTTAAAGGAAAGTGCTAGCTAATTATGTCTTTATCAGCATTTCTTTGTATTCTACTTGCACAAAAGACGAAAGTCATAGCTTGCATTTAAATGCAAATTACTGAAGATAAGCCAAATATTCAGAATTTTTAAGAAAATCCATTTCCTAAAGAAAGAGAACCACAAAAAAAAGCATAAGTATTAAGGAAGCAGCAGACAATTTACTTTGTTTTTAAACAATCAGATCTTATTTAGTTCTGAATGATGTAGTAGTTAATTTCCTGACAAGAACTTGTGATTCCAACTCATCAGTTAATTACACAGCAACTTGTCTGGCAATAAAATCCCTGTGCCAGAATACCATAGTCTTATAGCTCAAAGCCTTCCCAGTGACAATTCCCCTCCACAGATTCAGGAGCATATGTTATGTCAAGACACAGATTTCTAAGTTTATAAAGTTTTGGGAGAGCTTTCAGAGATTCAAATAGACAACCTACATCCTAGGAATTTTCTAGGCTCTGTCTTTTAATTTGAGGTAGAAAGGTAGGAAGTAAAATATAAAAGCTTGAGGCCAGACTGGACAAGTGAAGGAACTCATTTAAATTCACTAGTAGAAAGCCTCTGATCCACTCAAGGAATGCAAAATAAGACAGTCATTAACAGGAAAAGGAGACAGTAACAAGTGTTTAAATTAGTGACTTTAAACAATGTTATTAGGTTTTTTTTAGATTGCAGAATGATTCTAAATACTTGTACAAGCATTGCAGAAAAAAAATTGCAACAGAGCAAATCCACTTGCAAAAACATTGTATGACAAACTAGGAGCATGAAAATCATTATTAATAAGATACTACTTTTTCTCAGTAAATACGGACTAAGCTTTTACAACAAGAAGTCCAAACGGCTCTGAAAACCCAAGCCTTCTCACACATCATGACTGCTGTTTAGAAAGCCAGTTACATAAAATTTAACACAATAGTGACAGCGCAAGCTGTAATGCTCCCTTCTCTCTTTCAAAAGCACAATCCAAAATATAAAGCCTATATCAACGGCATAATTCATCTAATCTAACAGAGATGTCTTTGAACATGTATTTATGTCCACGGCTGAACTGGCAGCTTAGGCCCCTTCCAGTCAGTGGAGACAAACAGGCATAGCACAATCTGCTCATCCTGACACAGGTATCTACAGATGAGACAAACTGCAGCCCAGAAATGCCTGCTTTTCCTCTGCTGACGATGGAAAGTGACCTGCAATACAGGCTCAGACATCTCCACTTGGTAGGATGAATTCCACTCGTTCTGCCATATAGGGTCCAATTTCATCATCCCTGCCATAACTACTAAAACTTGAAAATGAAAAAATAAAACAAGATAAATCCATTATTGTAAAAGTAAATCTAATTCATACATAGAAATCATCCTCCAGCTCACAAAATGTCAGAAATGTATTAAAAGGTATTTAATTAAAGAAGCCATTAAAAATGACCACACTGTAAGTACCAAATGAAATCTTACCCAAATCCTAAAAAATGTTTTTTCCCCTTATACTTATAGAAAGGTCCAGCTGAAATAACTGCATCTAAAAAGGAATCTGTGGTATCATTTGCATCAGTAAGCAATAATGGGAATATGACTCAACTGCCGATTTAGAAAGACAAATACGATTTGAAATGTTTTTTGGTTAAAATTCATCAACAATTTCAACTTAAGATCAAGTTGCACTACTGTATGTATTTGAATGCTGCTCAGTGTTTAGCTGTAGTTTATTAGTGCATTTCTAATTGCATTTCTCTAGCTTCCTGATCCTTCCTGAAGAAGTTCTACCTTGTTTTACAGATGTAGTCTTCTCACAGATAATTTTTTCCCCTTGTTTTGTATTTCAAGTGATCACCTACACTACAAAAGTCAAGGTGACTTCTCCAACAAGAGGAACAATGTAAACTCACATCATGCATCTATGCATTGCACTACCACAATTAAAGCCTTAGAACTTCTATTAAAAATTCTCTAGCAGTGGTTATTGCTGGAAAGCACGAAGTCCTGTGCTTCGACATCACACAAAGTTTTGAGGTTCCCTCCACTAGACACTTACATGTAGGGATTACAGTTTAACTTGCCAAAAGATTTTGGCATTTGTAGGATTGGGGGTTTTATTCTGTTTATCCGTTTTTGTACGCAAACCCAAATCATAAGGACTCAATAGTATGAAGGAAGTTACAATAATTCTTAGGATTCCTATGCTAACAAGATGTCTCATTGCTAAAGTGTGAGCTATTAAGAAACAATAAAACTGAGTTTACAGCAAAATTACTTGTAGTTCAGCACAGCTTTTCCTTCAAGCCTATCAACAGTCTCAAAGTCAACAGGACTATTCATAATGAACACTGTAAAACGCTAATTCCATTCCTGGTCAACATTTCAGCCTGATTTTAATCAAAGGAATTTAACTCCTCCTTTCTGCAGGAAAGTACAAGAATGCATGTAAATGTGAACAGAATCAGGCTCCCAAGCAAACCTTTCTATATGCTGAGTACCAGACTATTGCATACACCCAGCTGGTTTTCTCTGCTATTTTGAACAATAAAAAGTGTCTTGAAATCCAGAAATACAACTTAGTTGCCAACGTACCCCAAGACAGATGTAGGATGTAGGACTTCATGTTGCCTGTGTCCCTGTACAAGTAACACAGAGGCTAGCTCTCCAGGTGCTGGCAGGAGCTCCATCCTTCCCTGATTCTCCCACATCTCAAGCACTGAGCTCTCCCCTACCTGCTATGGCCCTAATAGCCAGCCTTCTCCACACCAGCTTTACTTGTCTATTAGTTCCCAATGCCAGCCCAAAACTAAGCACTCTCTTCAAGTGCATCACGTGGGAGAGGAGAGAACAGAAATAGCAAGAACTTCCACTATGGAACAAAGCACCAAAACCTCAGCTTTTGCAAAGAGGTTTGGTCACCTGTTCTTCCTTCCCTAACACATGAAAAGCTAGGAGGGATGAAAGTCAATCTCTGATCTCCAATAGTGGTACAGGGTCAGAGACAGGGTGCTGCAACGCAGCTCTCATTTCCCCTCCTGGAACCGATCAAAGCCACGATGGACAGAAACCTTTATATTCATAGAATCATGGAATCATTTAGGTTAGAAAGGACCTTTAAGATCAAGTCCAACCATTAACCTAACACTGCCAAGCCCGCCACTAAACCATGTCCCTAAGCACCACATCTACACATCTTTTAAATACCTCCAGGGATGGTGACTCCACCACTTCCCTGGGCAGCCTGTTCCAATGCTTGGCAACCCTTTCGGGGAAGAAATTTTTCCTAATATCCAATCTAAACCTCCCCTGGCACAACTTGAGGCCATTTCATGGTCCTATCACTTGTTACTTGGGAAAAGAGACCAGCACCCACCTCACTACAGCCTCCTTTCAGGTAGTTGTAGAGAGCGATAAGGTCTCCCCTCAGCCTCCTCTTCTCTAGGCTAAACAACCCCAGCTCCCTCAGCYGCTCCTCATAAGACTTGTGCTCCAGACCCTTCACCAGCCTCGTCGCCCTTCTCTGGACACGCTCCAGCACCTCAATGGCTTCCTTGTAGTGAGGGGCCCAAAACTGAACACAGTATTCAAGGTGCAGCCTCACCAAGTGCCAAGTACAGGGGGACAAACACTTCCTTAGTTTTACAGGCCACACTATTTCTGATACAAGCCGGGATACTACTAGCCGCCTTGGCCACCTGGGCACACTGCTGGCTCATGTTCAGCCGGCTGTCAACCAACACCCCCAGGTCCTTTTCCGCCAGGCAGCTTTCCAGCCACTCTTCCCCAAGCCTGTAGCATTGCCTGGGGTTCTTGTGACCCAAGTGCAGGACCCAACACTTGGCCTTGTTGAACCTCACACAGTTGGCCTCGGCCCATCAACCCAGCCTGTTGAGATCCCTCTGCAAAGCCTTCCTACCCTTAAGAAGATCAACACTTGGCGGCATCTGCAAACTCACTGACGGTGCACTTGATCCCCTCATCCAGATCATTGAGAAAGATATTAATCAGAACTGGCCCCAATACTGAGCCCTGGGAACACCGCTTGTGACCGGCTGCCAACTGGATTTAACTCCATTTACCACAACTCTTTGGGCCCAACCATCCAGCCAGTTCTTTACCCAGCAAAGAGTACGTCTGTCTAAGCCATGAACTGCCAGTTTCTCTAGGAGAATGCTGTGGGAGGTGGTGTCAAAGGCTTTACTGAATTCTAGGTAGACATCCACAGCCTTTCCCTCATCCACTAAGCGGGTCACCTTGTCGTGGAAGGAGATCAGGTTAGTCAGGCAGGACCTGCCTTTCATAAACCCATGCTGACTGGGCCTGATCACCTCGTTGTCCTGTATGTGCCGTGTGATGGGACTCAAGATGATCTGCTCCATAACCTTCCCCAGCACCGAGGTCAGACTGACAGGCCTGTAGTAGCCCGGATCCTCCTGCCGGCCCTTCTTGTAGATGGGCGTCACATTTGCTAACCTCCAGTCAACTGGGACCTCCCTGGTTAGCCAGGACTGCTGACAGATGATGGAAAGCGGCTTGGCGAGCACTTCTGCCAGCTCCCTCAGTACCCTTGGGTGGGTACCATCCGGCCCCATAGACTTGTGTGTGTCTAAGTGGTGTAGCAGGTCGCTAACCATTTCCCCTTGGATTATGGGGGCTTCATTCTGCTCTCTGACCCTGTCTTCCAGCTCAGGGGACTGTGTACCCCGAGAAAAACAGGTCTTACTATTACAGACTGAAGCAAAGAAGGCATTGAGTACCTCAGCCTCTTCCTCATCCTTTATCACTATGTTTCACTCTGCATCCAATCAAGGATGGAGATTCTCCTTAGCCCTCCTTTTCTTGTTAATGTATTCATAGAAACATTTTTTATTGTCTTTTATGGCAGTAGCAAGATTAAGTTCTAGTTGGACTTCGGCCCTTCTAATTGTCTCCCTGCATAACCTCACAACATCCTGGTAGCCTTCCTGAGTTGCCTGCCCCTTCTTCCAAAGATCATAAACTCTTCCTTTTTTCCTGAGTTCCAGCCAAAGCTCTCTGTTCAGCCAGCCCGGTCTTCTTCCCCATTGACTCATCTTTCGGCACATGGGGACAGCCTGCTCCTGGGCCTTTAAGATTTCCTTCTTGAAGAATGTCCAGCCTTCCTGGACTCCTTTGCCCTTTAGGACTGCCTCCCAAGGAACTCTGTCAATCAGACTCCTAAACAGGCCAAAGTCTGCCCTCTGGAAGCCCAAGGTAGCAGTTCTGCTGACCCCTCTCCTTACTTCTCCAAGAATCAAAAACTCTATTATTTTGTTATTGCTATGCCCAAGACAGCCTCCAAACATCAGATCACTCACAAGTCCTTCTCTGTTCACAAACAACAGGTCCAGTGGGACGCCTTCTCTAGTTGGCTCACTCACCAGCTGTGTCAGGAAGTTATCTTCCACACACTCCAGGAACCTCCTAGACTGTTTCCTCTCTGCTGTATTGTATTATTGTATTGTATGCTGTATTGGTAAGTTGAAGTCCCCCATGAGAACAAGGGCTAGCGATTGTGAGACTTCTGCCAGGTGCTTATGGAACATTTTGTCTGCCTCTTCATCCTGGTTAGGTGGTCTATAACAGGCTCCCACCATGATATCTGCCTTGCTGGCCTTCCCCCTGATTCTTACCCATGAACACCCAACCCTATCGTCACCATCATTAAGCTCTAGACAATCAAACCACTCCCTAACATACAGGGCAACCCCACTGCCTCTCCTTCCTTGCCTATCCCTTCTGAAGTGTTTATAGCCATCCATTGCAGCACTCTAGTTGTGCAAGTCATCCCACCATGTTTCTGTGACGGCAACTATATCATAGTTTTCCTGCTGCACAATAGCTTCCAGCTGCTCCTGTTTATTGCCCATGCTGCATGCATTGGTGTAGATGCACTTCAGTTGGGCTACTGATCCTGACATGGTTTTGGGGGCAGAAACCCTAATTCCTACGTGACCATTCTCAGGCACTTCCGTGGTTTCTAACACATCCATAACCCTTGCGTCTTTGCTGCCGCATGGATCTCCATCCCCTACCTCCACTGAGATGGCAGACCAAAGGACCTTGCTAGCACACCGTCCCTCAAACATTGGTGTGCCACCCCCAGGCTTATCCCTAGCAAGCAAGCGTGTTTTCATCCCTTTCCCCCTTCAAATCTAGTTTCTTTGTCTCCTTCAAGTAATAGATAAAACCTGAAAGTGAGAAAAAAAGAAAATAAATAGCCTCCCAATACACCTCCAACTAAACCAGCTCTCTCATATTCCAGTCTCAAAATTACATCCAGTTCAGGTATGAATACCTGTGGCACAGATACTGCGAAATAAAAAACCCCACCAATGCCACCGGCATGCAAAGGGAGCAGTGCCTGCTTTGCATCTCTGAGGGTCCAGCATCATGCGCAGGGAGACCAAGTTCAACTTGCGTTTCCTCTCTCTTTTTTATATTATAGATGAATCATGAAGAACAGCAATAATTGCCGTGAAGCAGTAACATTTAATATAAGGGGGTTTAAGTGACTATATTTATCAGAAAAGCTTCCCCTCCAAACTTTTATTGGTAGACAGAACAAAAATTAAATCTCTGTAAAGCCTACTGTTTTTTCCTCCTGCATTATTTATACCAATTGTTTTGTTTTAAATAAAAAAAAAGGAGCAACATGACAAAGGACCATGCAGTTCTTGATTGAACATTACCCCTTCTCTGGTCATGGCAGATATAAATAAAAAGAGCATAATATCCAGTCAACCTAGACCTAAAAAAAAAAACCAACAAACAAAAAGTTAATTACATCTTCTCAAATAAGAAAAGGGGAAGGAAGATAGATTTAAATGTTATCACAAAAAAGTAATCAAGATTATTATTCTACCAGAAAATATCTCAAATACATAGAGAAGAACAAAAGCCACAAATGAATAAGCAATCGCTGTGTTGTGTAAACGGACAGTTCACTTCTTAATAAATCTGTCTCTTCTTATGCATGATTAAACATACTTATATAGATGTTTTGCTATGGTAAGCAAGACTGACAGCACTATATTGGAAACCGCCTTAATTGGATCACATGACAAAAATTTCAAACAAATTTTTAGGCTGCAGCTTCGTATATATCTGCCTGCAGTGCCCCCCCCCAGCCAAGCCAATTCAGCAATGCCAGAGGGGCGGCCCAGGCAAAGCCTACTGCTACCAGTACAGGTGCGTTTCTTGGAAAAGCTGTAATACCTCTGTACGCTGAGAGAGGATTTTAGAGCATGACGAAAGAATGTTCCCTGTATCCAGAAAAGGTATTTTGCCATCTACATTAAAACAACCTCTGGTTTTAGACAAGCTATTGTACTGGGTGTCCGTGGCGAGGTGCTGGCAGCAGTGGCTGCGGGGCGGCCTCTGTGAGGAGAGGCCGGGACTGCCCCGTGCCGGACACAGCCGGTTCCAGCCAGACACAGCCGGTTCCAGCCACCCACCGCAGGGCACGGCTCAGCCCAGCAGCCAAGATGGTGGAGCCTCTGGGAAACCAAAGTTAAGAAAGGGCAAAATGCTGCATGGCAGTGAGGAGTGAAGAAAAAAGTGTGAGAAACAGCCCTGTGACACCAAGGTGAGAGAAGGAGGAGGGAAGGAGGTGCTCCAGGCGCTGGGGCAGAGATTCCCCTGCAGACCATGGAGAGACCACGGTGGAGCAGGTTGTCCTGCTGTAGCCCATGGAGACCACACCAGAGCATGTGGTATTTCCTGAAGGACTGCAGCCCCTGGGAAGGACCCATGCTGGAGCAGGGGAAAAGTGTGAGGAGGAAGGAGCTGCAGAGAAGAGCTGTTCTGGACTGACCACAGCCCCCCATTCTCCTTCCCACTGTGCCACTCAGGGTGGGAAGAAGAGGTAGATGAGTTGGGAATGAAGGAGTGATAACGAACCTGGGAAGTCTGTTTTGCGTGTGACAGTAACTGGTAAGTGAACTCCCTGTCTATCTTGACACACCAGCTTTTCCATCTTATTCCCCCCGCCCCCGTCCTATTAAGGAGGATGAGTGAGAGAGCAGCTGGGTGGGTGTTTGGCAGACAGCCAAGGTCAACCCAGCACAGCTATAAAACTCTTGTTTCTGTCTATTCAATCAAGTCTTTTGCAGCTGTGTACCCTGAAAAACCTCCAGATGCTAGAGCCTCCCTCTGCAGCCAAAACCCCAAGGTGCTGGCCTGCCCTCTGACACAGATAATAAGCTAAAACAATTTGTAAGAGAAAACTCCAAACAGCAATGCTGCCTTTGCCAGTCTTTCCCCCCCGCTCTCTGAAATCAATGAGACCACCCTCCTCAGCTCAGGGTATCCTTGACACTAGGTACTCAAAGATGGTAAAATAGAAGGTGACCTGATGAATTAAGAAAGGGAAGAGAGCGGGAGGATGGTGAAAGGTTGGGAGATGATAACTGGGACAAACAGGAAACTAGAGCTGGGGCAGGTTGTGCAACAAGACTGGGACAGGACCTGAAGGTAGCACAAGGAGGTTGAAAAAGGACAATGCAAGGAGACGAGACTGGCAGGAGGGCTCCATTACAGCATGATTCTTAGCAGGAAAGAAAAATCAGTCTGGAAAATGAGCAAGAATTGGCTCAAAAAACCCCCACAAGTCAGTCTGTTGAAATAAGGAGGGTTGCTGTCTGTGTGATGCCTGCCCTATAGCATACGCTTCAACGGGTGCAGGAAAAGCAGCAAGCACTGGCAGAAGGGAAAGGCTGTCCACCATGGCTAAACCAAAGCCAAAACCCAGCCCGTGCTCACTGGCAGCAAATTGCTCCTCCCCAGCCACGTGGGCAGTGATGATGTTTTGCACAATGCTCTTATTACTGTTATGTCCCCTCTGATGGGGAATGACCAGGCAGGATGGCAGAGGGCTGCCCGTGAGGCACCCCAAGGGGCAGAAAGAGGGGCCTGGCACATGCTGGGGCAGTCTGACAGCACCGCAGCTTGGCTGCTGCATGAGGCTTCTCCCACCAGTGCCTTCTGCTGCCAGGTGGCTGCAGCCCAAGTCACACCACGCTCCCAGCATGACGCTGGGTGGACAGCTCCGGCAGCACAGGTGCACCAGGGTGGCGAGGGGAACTGCAGGGTTTGACGGGCAGCCAGCCCCAATGTCCAGCCTGGAAGCAGTGATCCAGAAAAAAAAAAAAAAAATTAAAAAAAAAAAAAATTAAATTAAAATGTTAAAATGTGGTCAAAGGGTGAATTTCCCTAGCAGGGGAATGGGGGGAACCAAACCCACACCTACACATGGTTAAGGGTCCTTCACCACTTCCCAGCATAAAAAAAACCTACAACCAAACTATCAACATAACAGGTTATCATTTGGAAGTAGTCGCTGCAGTTGCACTGAATCAGGACACACATAAATACCAACAGTCTGAAGGAAATAAACTCAAGATCATTTATAATGAATGCAAACTTGCAGCAGCTTTGAAATGTCTTGCCATCTGTAGTTCTGCATTAATTAGTGTTAAATCCTTCCCAGTACGTTACCACAGTTACTTTACAAAAGTCTTAAACTTATCATAAATTGTGCAATTCAGTAAACACAATGGGAAATGTTACTGCATTGAACATTATTTGTTAAAAAAAAAAATCCTTGATAGCCTCTAATAATTCAAATAAATCTTATGATTAATGCAAAAATATGAAAGCAACCCATTCCGTGAATTATGTGGGGCTTTTTGATGATACATCAAATGCAAGTTTTTTCTTCAGTTTTCGCTTGCTTCCATTTCTCCTCTAATCCTTTCAGACTCCATGGAAAGGTATTGACAAAGGACATTTGGTAGGTGACCTTTGAGTTTTCAAGTAACTTGATTATTCATCACTCTGAGTGACATTATGTACCAACCACTATTTACATTTGGCCTTTGAGTAGCTATGCTCACTTATGTATTTTTGAAAAACAGCATCTTTCTTACCCCGTAACATTTTTTTATTTTTTTAAATGGAGTTCTCTACAGATAAAGAACTACTTAGGAAAAAAAACCCAACAAAACACAGTAAATTAAGTGATTGCACAAAAAACGCCTTTCTGACAACATAATTGCTGTGCTATCCATGTGAAAAGACTGCAACACCAAGAAGTTTCAGCTTCTTAATATCTTTTTTAAAGGAGCTTACTGTGCTTTCAAAGTCATTTGTTTTGCCCTGTAGTCATTCAAAGGAAAAAGAGAGGTCAAGATGCTATGAAAAAGAGGAAAGCGCACAGAACGAAGAGATGTAAGCTTAGCAGCTCCTTCACCGATTTGCAGCAAAACACTTGCAACAAGGCTTCCGGCCTTTGAACAGCTACCTATGTAAGTTTTCCCCATCTGTCCCGCGGCCCATAACAGTCTCCTCCTGCACCCAGTCCAAATTTCCAGCCTCTCAGCTCCACACTACTCTGAGCAGAGTGAAGACTACAAAAATTGCATACCAGGTTTCCCAAGACCGCAGTTCAGACCACCAGCCACACCATTCCTAACTTCTAATAACACAGTTAGGAAACTTCAGTCGTAGGACTATGCCCATGTTTGCCAGCAATGTCATCTTCTTAGCTACAACCCTTCATAAAGCTTCTCATCTGCTTCTTCCCTGGCATTCAGGTCTGATGTGAGCCTGGACTCCAATAAATATTAATTTAGCTATTATGGTGCCACTTTGTTCTTGTGCTTTAAGTCACATGTAAGCTTTCTACATCATCTGAAGTGCTGTAGACCACTGTATTACAAGCAGTAATTATTTGAAAGACTACATCTCCACAACACTTTTATCCCTCTGAAACAGCTTATTTTCTTTTCCATCCCTCACCTAAGTGAACTCTTCAATAGCAAACAGTTTGCAGAGCAGACTACTAGGCAGCACATCGAAAGCATCTCTACCCTTGAGAGACAAGTAGCAACACTGATGGGAGAGCTCTTACGAATTCTCGAGTGTCAGATCTTAGAAGGATGTTACACTTGAACACAAGATTTTGTAGCAAACGAAAAGAGAAATCAATAGAAATGCTACATTATGCCCATGGCGTGCTTGTTCCCACTTTATAAGACTCTCCTCTAAGTAATTGCATCCCTGTGCTGAAGGCAGACCGTTGTTATGAGCCCGAGTTCAAACGAACAGAGCTATAATTCAGTGCCCGCATAGGTGAAGAGTAATTTCACATCTGTAAGAAATGGGAGGCAGTTCCGATTCTAGAGCACCAGGCATGCTCTGGCAGGGTCACTTGTTTTAACTTCTGCAGTCCACATTCCAGCAAAACAGAAGCCAACAAAAGGCTCCAAGAAAAATGAACAGAGAGATATATTAAACCTAGTGCCAAAATTACTTTTCCCCATAGTCAAGGCAATTTAGAAGAAATTACTAAACAAAATGATTTTTTTCCCCACAAAGATCTGTGAATAATGTTAAGGTTCTGTTTCAGTTTTTAAACAAAAAGCCATATGAAGATCTATGAATATAGCTTAAGACTTCACAAATGTAGGCATTTAAGTTCCCATTTTTCTGTTCTTTTTTAAAAGAAAAACATTTTATACTGTGTCTCTAAAATAAGCTCATCAAGCTGACCAACTTGCAACAATAGTGGTATGTAGTAAAGAGAGAAACATACAATAATTTAAAAAAAAGGAAAAAAACAAACAACAAAAAAAAGGCTGTGTAATTTAAATTACAAAAGCTACATGACCTCAGCTTCATTTAGATTCTTCAATAGAAGGCAGTCTTCTACGAACACAGGAATAAGTAAGTCAAGAACTCAATACAATAACTTTCCAAAGCTTTTCTGACCAGAAATTCCAGCAGAACGGTGCATACTTATTACAGTGTCCCATGGGTGACAGAAGTGAATGCAGTTCCCAGCGAAGAGGGAAAAAGGGATTACGAGCTCCACAGCAGCACACAGATAATAGACCAGAATCGGTCATGGAAAGTATCATCTACAGCAAGATGACATGGCTTTTATGAAGTATTGACTACTAAAATATTGGAGGTATATTCCATCATCTTTGGGGTCTTGCAGATTATGCTTCTATTCTCTAAAGGCAGCGCATTACTTAACTTTGTATTTTAGTTTTCATCTTTTTTAGTTACTTCATGTGCACCTTCAGCTACATTCATTAAATAATGCACTTGTACAGATGTCTTTCTCATAACATTTCAAAAGTCCTTGGTAATCCAACCTGGCTTTACAAACCAGTCAGCTGAAAACAAAACAAAACAGAAATTATTAGAAACTAGTAAGTTTTTACCGACAATTCTGCTCTAACATTACTGAAATACAGAAGTCCCACCCCACAATCTTTCCTGATATTAGAATTCATTACAATCTGCACGTCTGTTTCTTTGAACGAAACACTGATTCCCCAAGGTATCGCCTCTGATGTGTAAGAAATTGACGCTTGCAGGGAAGCAAAGCATTCTCATAAAGGCATTATCCTTTCTTTTCAAATAAAACTTGAAACTTGCAAGTTTAATTTTCAAAAGCCCACATTGCAAGAAAATTTGCTTTTAAAAACTCCAAAAAGAAGGTAGAACTTCTGTTCTTATTTTAAAGGCAAACATACAAAAGCATGTTGTGAAGCAATAGGAGCTGTAGCATGAAGTTATCATAAAATGTTTCAGAGGCAGCAAGCTACCTTGAAAGGATTTTCTCTCAGGAGAATGACTGAAAATAAGATTAATACTCTTGAGAAAGCAGAAAGCAAACAAATCATATAAAGAATGAGATTCTGTTTTTCAAGGGAATGAATTAGCATAGGTAGAACAAGCAGTATCATCTCCTAAAATCTGACTTTGTTAAGTTAAGAACTGGACAGCCTAATACCTACTGGCAAAGCTAAAACAGCAGCGCTGTGGTAGCCACTTCTCTACAGACAGGAGATTTTAGGGAGAAGTACTTTTTCTAGGACTACTCAATCCACAAGGAGAAAAAAAGAAAGGGAAACTCATCATGAGAGATTACTTCTTCCTTCAAAGCAGTGTTTCTAAAGCCCTAAAAACAGGAACAGGCAGGCAACCAACACTGAACAAGCAAACAGTAAAAAAAAAAAAAAAGACATCACACCAAAAAAAACCCAAAAACCAATAAGCTAGTTCCTATAGAATAAGGCCCTTTTTCAGGGGAAAATAATTGTCAAACAATTGTTTATAAAAAAAATGTAAATGTGTTTTGCTAAATAAAGTTTAATATAATTTGATAACACATTAAAAACACAATGGCTCTTTTCTTCAAATACAACAGAGCAAGTTGCAAGAGGTATGTAAGAGGTACAGGGAGAAAAAAAACTAATTGGGACAGATAATTATCAACAGCAAACACAAAACAAGCTACAAAAAAGTACCCATACTTCTTAATCAGATAAATGTACTTTCTAACTATTTTATTGTATCTATTATAGAAAAGGGTGTGTAGCCAACTGACAGAACACTTGTCTTTATTAGTCAAGTTTACTGCAGTGAAATTGTCTTGACTTCAGATAGCACGGTATGCATTCAAACTTAAGCCCTAACTGTATTTCATGACCCTGGAGCATCCCAGCCCACCAGTTGAGAAGTGCCTGTCTACAGCAGCGTACTACAGCAACACTGATGTACGCATGGAAATGCAGATTCAAGTTGACAGAGAGATTCATCTTCACAGAGTTGTTCTTGAACTCCCATTAGATCAGAAACTTTTAAATCCCATCACCTGGCCAAAGTTAAATGGGGTAGCTTCATCCTGGTGCTTGTAAATATGGGGACATAATTTTGAGAAGTGATGTTTGTTTTCTTAAGAGAAAGCAGAGGTTTCTCAGAGCCTCCCTCCCTCTCCCCCCCCTTACATGCAAGCAAAATAATGTTGTGTGAGTCCTAATCACTTTGGATTTGATGAACTCTGGTCTTGAAGAAAGAGATTCCATGAAAACCACAATGTGGTAAAAATGCAGCAGACCAGCAAAATGAACGCAACACCCAAATTCAACTCTAGATACAGTTTATACTGTAAACAGTTTGGCAACACTTCAGAAGCAGGATATATTTCCTTACGACAGAGTCACCCGGATGTTCCTTACCACGCCTTTGGTTGCAGCCATCACATCCCAGCTCAGCACTTCCCACTAGCCAGAGACCCACGCAGCTGTGTCCCACCTACACTGCCTACAGCTGAAGACTTCAGCATGGGAAATTCCTCTCTAGACATATGGAATTCCCCCCCGGCCTGAGAGTGGTCCAACCCCAGAACAGATGTCCAGAGAGCTCAGAGTCTTCATCCCTGGAGGTGTTCTAATTCCCCTGGACGCTCAGTGGAGATCTTACCTGTGCCATCAACGTAGCCAAGTGTGCAAGTAACCTCACTCTACAGCAGATGCCTTATAAATGGCCCAAATGAGTGGATGACCTAATGTATGAACCGATGCACCGCTGACCAAATCACCACTATATAAATGGGAGTCCAAACAAGCATACTCAAAATTACAGGTCTTACTGAACCTCCCCCCTTTCCAAGCTTTTCTTCTTGCACGAGCAAACTGACCTCTCCAGTTATTTAAAAACATTACAACTAGCTAACTCATTTCTGAATCAATGGTTACATCCATGACAATATCTGCTACTTCAACATTACAGCACTTGAGAAGTAATAAAGTCTCTTCATGTATCAAGTGAGAGAAATAATCCTACTGTATGGACGGTTTTGTAATTTACAATAATTAGGTATATTCCCTGAAAATTTTCCTTTCTTTTATTTGTAAATTATATGAAGTGTAGTTGCAGTGCATGGTAGCATAAGGAACACAGATTCATTCATAGTTTGAAGGACACAAATATTTTACAGTCACTAGAAAGGCTGACACAAAACTTTAAATCTCTCAGTTTCCATCTTGATGCAGCATCACAGGTTACAAGATACTCTGAAAGCGGAGCATTTTATTACCCAAAATACCAGATGTTTCATGACAAGACAGCAGCATGCTCACAACATCCACAATAATGTACAACTTGTAGAAACCCCACACTTAAGGGGAGTAACACTTAAGGACCAATGCCTCTCTAACTTTAGAAAAATACATTCTGTGTAAGCCCAAAATTGGAGTTTTTCATAACAATATTTCATGAATTATTTAATCATAAACAGTATCAGACAACAGAAAAATAAGGAAAAGAAACCAAGATTCTGTGAGCCTTCTGTAAGCATCACCTTATCCTTCAACAAGGGAATTTTTCCCCAATATTTGATCTCCATTTCTGCTAACTTTCAGAGATATGGAAGTAATGCATATCCAGCCTAAATTCCCAACCTCTAACAACCAGATGCAGGACTTTCAGGCATATTTAGCCACATCATATTGCTCCTATGAACAACTGCTACAAAAGAATCTAAAAAAAAAAAAATAAAAAATCAATGACTTTGTTGCTTATATACAATGAAATCCCAGAGTCACATGTTACAGAATAAATTCACACTCTCCATGAGCCATCTGGTTTAAAGCCAAGTATTTTTCTCCTCCACCCAGAAATCTTGTATAAACATAAGAATAGTACATTACTGTTCTTTCAAGAGGAACACACCTAGCAAAAATCAACAATTCCCTCTAAGGCAGTTTCATGAACACATATTATGAGGATAAATTTGCAGCCTGTCCATTTCTAACAGCAGTCAGAAAGAAAAGCTATTTCTGGACAGGAGACTGAAAGAAATTTAAAAAAAAAAAAAAAAAAAAAAAAAGATATTTTAGAATCTGGTCATGGGCTGCTATTGCCACACACCTAATTTTTAGTGCAGTATTTCACTTTCACAGCCGTATGGCCTCACACAAACAACACTAAAGTCCTTTCATTACTTCCAGGTTATCCCACTGCTCTTATGTCACAGGCCAGTTAGGAACTGCTCAGCTGTATATTAGCTCAACAGACATTTTAAAGTCAAATAATGATAGATTTGCCTCAGACAACTAATGTCTGACACCAGTGTTTAGATTATCCAAGTCTTTCAGATGCTTGTCCCTTCTCTAATATTGCTTTTTATCTTCACAGTCATATACAGTAGGCTCCCATCCACCAGTTTTGTAATTCCTATTAATTTGACTAAATGAGTATCCTCAAAGCAGAAAAGAAAAAAAAAGGACAGGTTTTGGTGTGTGGTTTTTTTTTTTTAATCATGTCTGACCTCCAGAGGCATTGTTGTCAAAACAGGTAAAACCAATTAAATTAATTTTTGAAAAAATATAAATTTCTAGACAACACTATACTATCCAAACTAAAACTATACTGAGTTCTGAATAAATATGCCAAAAAAATATCTGACAATTTTCCTTTGCTAACCCTCCTGCAGTTTTCTCCTAAGTCAAAACATTCAAGCAAGGGTGTCCGTCACTACCAGTAAGGGAAAATCCAGGTTGCCTCCCCCAGAACAAATTACTCGCCCTTTCGTCTGCCTGTCCTTACGCCATGTATTGACTCCTCTTCTAATACTTAGCCTGCTCCTCATTTAGTCACCCCAATGGGAGATCTGCAGGCTCTGCTTGCACACCTGGAGCTTTCCCCCAAGCCGCCCACTGGAGCGGGACAGAAGAGCTGTAACCTGCAGTCTCAAGAGGGCTTTCTGGCTGCAGAGCAATCAGACTAGAAGTTTCACCAACTTTCTAGCAAAGGATAACTGAACGTCTAGACAAAACTGAGGCAACTCCAACTTCTCCCCTTTCCTGATGACATTACTCCTCTCTTGCAATGACAGTTAAGAAAGTCCATTCTATACATCTTCCCAAAACCAGAGCCAACTAGTGTATCATCACCTTGCACATGCCTCCAAAATTTCTCATTCTGATTACTATTGGGGACTCTGCAGAAACCCATATGCTAGCCATTTTACAGTTTCTGCCTACACATTTTCCTCTACATCCTATATTTAGTTCATAGGCACCTTTTATCTCACAGTACCGCTTAAAATTCAAGATTTGTTTATTTCCTTCAACTACAACACTTAAGGGGTCAAAAGCATTTCCACCATGTTTCAGACTAAGCCAGTTTAGCCCAGTACTCTGTGACAAAGGCTAGTACCAGGTTGTCTAGCGGAAGACGCAAGATCCTCATGATAGACTGGAGGCAATTTACCTTAAATAAAAGTTTCATAAAGTAATAAACAGAGATAAGCTTAGACCTTGAGCAATAAAGTTCAAGGGCCTTAAAATATGTTTTGATAGTAATTCAAAATGAGCATAGTCTAGTCTTGAATATTTAAGTTTTTTGAAGGTAGGAAGAAGATTAGAAAAAAGGTAAATTCCTTTAGTCCTAAATTTCTCTCTCAAACTCTTGTCCTACAGCCTCGCTCAGAGCAACAGGCAGGACAGATCCTCCCAGCACACACTGCAGAGTGAGTAGAAGGCTTCTGTCCGAGTAATTACATGTTTCACACCAAGGTGCATCACTGAGAACAAACTGCACAGGCAAAACGCCTTCAAAATATGTCAACCAAAGGAAGAAAGCTCGGAAAGTGTCTGATATACCAATCCTGCTACAAAAATATTAACGAATAAATGAAAACACCATGAGATAAGGGTGATAAGAGATAGTTTTCTCCCCTTGCAGGATTTGTTTAGTTTRGTTTTTTTTGTTTTAAAAGACAAGTTACCCAAAGTTTTAGTCACCAACTCCAGCAAGCTATTTGCTGCCAGATTTGCTATTCCTCAATGACAGCAAGCACAGATGAGAAGAATTCCCTCCTGGAAACTAATTATCAAAATTGTAATATTCAGATTACATTATCTCAATTATTTCATTAAAAATCAGGAGTGAGGATAAGAGTTGCAGTGCTGCAAAGCATATCATGGAACAACAGCAGCTGCATCCTGTAATCTCATCGAGTTTCAAGACAGCTGTTGTAAAGAAAAGGAAGACAAGGGACACACAAATTTTTACCAGATGTGCTCCTTGCTTCCATCATTAGGTCTTTAAAATACCACTTCCAGGGAGAAGCAAACCAGTGAAATAAAGGTGAGTGGGGAAATCTCTCAGTCTAGAAACAAACCCAGAAATGTAGACCCAACATCTGACTAGAGACAGCGAAAAACTAGTAAGTTTTGAGTATCATAATAGCCTGTGCTCTTACTTACCTATTTTAATACAATGGCTAGCTCCATAGCCATACCATGTTACATTCCTCCAGACAACTAGGAGGAGCTGACACTTGACTTTTGCACACTGATAAAGACAGGAACCCAGGGGGAGGGGGACACGACACTATTTAGCCATTTTTCAGAACTGTGTAGATTAGGAAAAAGCGTACTTTGCATTTTTAATTCTGCACCAGTTATGATTTAACTACTTGATTTCTCTTTAAAGGAAATGGCCAAGAAAATTTTCTCTCTCTCTGCCTGATGCTGGCAAACCTATTCAAGAATGACATATTTAAATCAAAATGTTAAACTTTATCAGCCCTTTTTTTTTTCCCCTACTGCCTTACCATTGCAGAGTGGTATGATTTTTCTCAAAGTCTACCACTTTAAAAACTTAAGGAACAATCTCAGAAATGTTTATTTCAAAGTGTTGCATAATGCCATTATTAGCATTTTATTTCAAATCATGACTCATTAATATTCATTCTGAAAAGCTATGAAATAAAAGCACTAGGAAGCATGCAGTGAGAGACCAGGGCAATAATGAAAACGAGAATGGAAATCAATAAAGAGAAAAAGAACTAGAGCAACGGGACCTGGACCATATCACAGACCATAATTCACTGGTGACTAACTTAGACTGAATGCTAACGACTGAATGCTGGCAGGAACGCGTTTGATCAAAACCTACCTGACACAGCACAGAGCTCAAAAGGCAAATCAAGCAGGTCTCTCTGAAGCTACTGTAATTAGAGCAGTGTGACCAGTTTTTGTTCCCTTCTTAAAAAGAAAAAAAAAAGGAAAAAAGAAGAAAATAGTCTTAAAGCTATTACTCTCTGTAAATGCTTAGTTACAACTTCACAATATATTCACAGAGCACCTACTTGTGCAAAATCCCACTGAAATGAAAAAAAAGTTCATTTGCTCGGGCTCCCTAAAGGCCAGGATCTGAGCAGGGCATTACAGGCACGTGAATGGGAAGAGGTTAAGTGATTCCAGGACAGCACACGTATTTAGTAACAGGAAGGCAGATGAGATAACATCAGATGTTTGAAAGAAACAATGAAGGGAAGTCAGCTGAAAGCCTCCCAGCCTTCCTCCCTGACAACAACCGTGCTCAAAGACAAGCCTAACAAAACAGGGTCAACAGGGGAATTACCACAGTAGAACAAAAGCTGTAAAATCCAAACCCAAGGGACAATAAAGACACTTTCAAACACGGACCACTACAGGTCTGCATTTATAGAGCAGTCCCTGCAGGTGATGGGGAGTGCTACCAGGCAGCCAGGGGAAAGAGAGGGACATGTCACCTTGGCACCACAAAGCAGCAATACAAAGGTACAGGCAGCAAGGACAAAATCCCAAATTAGTAGGTCAATATGCTTCACTGCCCAGTGAATATGCCCTGTTCATCTCCAGTCTATGGTCAAGAAAAAGTAACCAACCGCTGTCCCTCTCGGGTGCGTTAGGGAGTGACAGTGTCTTCCCTTCCATCATATTTAAACACGGGGGGAAGCCGCAGCTTTCTCCTCCAAACAGTTTAGGACCCGTTTTAATCCAATGAGAACCCACTGATCAGCCACAGTTTATATTCAGGGTTTATTTTCTGTCCTCAGGTCTTTCATTTAAGTTCAAACAGAAGAAAAAACACTACCTTACCTTGACATAAACTCACCACAAAGTTCTTTGCAGGTGGTTTTACAACAAGTTTAGGAGACAGCTGAACTGTAGCTTTCTGCTTATGAATGGAGCAGTAAGCTGTAGGAAGAAAACACAGTGTCTCCAAATGTCTTTTTACACCTCTGATGAGTTAACTCCAGTGAGGTACCCCGTCAACCCATCTGTCTGAAGTGACACCAAAAGCTTACTCAAACTAGTAGGAGTGGAAAACCTGTATTTTTTTCCTCCCCAAAACACTGCATAATCTAGAGGCTGGGTTTTTGTTTGTTTGTTGTTTTTTATAATATCCACTTGCTTTAAAGGGAATTTTTCTAACTGTAACAATTCAGTTTAGGAGAAAATAAATTGGACTAACCTTATCACATACAATTATCAAGTACCCTTCCCTCTCGGATCACCAGGAGGGGCTGAGCAACGGATCTTTCGATTGCCTTTCTCATTTAAGTCAGGAGTAAATTCTTATCTTTTATCGTGCAAAAGCTGCTTAAGAAGATTTCAGTACACATTGTGCTGGTAATTTATATATCTAACCAAAAGCAACAGAATAGGATTCCTGATCTCCATCTCTCCCACTGTCACAGAAAAAAAAAAATGGCACAGTGATTAGGAACATGCCCGAGAAGCAGAGATGACACTCTTGCATAGCTATTGCATAGTGAATTGGGGGGCTGTCTGCTATTCTRGAGATGCAATTTCCTTTCCAAACTTCAGATAAATATCAACTTTCAGTATTTTTATTATTTGCAAAGTGACAGTAGAGGACCAATACTTAGCTATCCTTCATGTTTTGTGCAGAGGGCATAACAATGAAGGACAGAAGCATACAGAAATCAGAGCTTTCAGAGGGAGAGATTGAGCTTATTCCTTCCTCCAGCTCCCAGTTCTGCACTCTTTTTACCAAGACTACCGAGTTAATTTGATGGGATGCCTCTTTTCCCCTTTCTAAAGTTTTTCTTCCTTCTGGTGCAAAGGACCAGACAGCACAATCCTGAACCACAAGAAAAGACACACATGCTGTTCTGTAAAATCCAGTATAGTTGAGGAGTGTGAGAAGTGGAGGAGAGTTATGGTGAATTAGGTTTGCTTAACTTTGTGCAAGTAAACCTCACAGGAACAAGAACCAGAGTTTCAAGGTGATTCACTTGGTCCCTAGCACAAGCGCGAGCACTGTTCCCAAGAAGCACAGAAATAATGACTGACCTTCAGAATAATTCACAGTAGGTTCTTTGTACCAGCTTTTCCAAAAATTATAATTACTTAGAAGTGCTGAGTAGGAGTAAGGCAGACAGGCCAAGGCTCCTTGCAACTTTCCAGTGTTGGGAGATGCCTGAATTATATAGCACTACAGGCAGGACAAAAGATGAGGCAGACCCAGAAGTCAGTCACTGTTGTGCTCTATTCAACCACAAAGTTGTGGTGTCAAAGGAAGTTAGGAAGGAAGCACAAATCTATGTCTTTTGTCACACAGAAAACTAATGTATATACATGTCAGTGGGTTTGAAAACAAAAACATTGGCTCAAGTATGCTGGATAATACTTTAGAGGGGAGAATTAACTCCAAATGCTGCGGCATAATTGCACCGTTATACACATTGCCTGCTATGAGCATTCAAGTCATATGCAAAAGTATAGTAAAAATTCAGAAGTCTAGACGCATTCTGTAGAGAAATCAGCACATCCTGACCATTTAACCTCCCGTGGTCAACAAAAAGCTTGACCCAACAGATGTTTGTTAAACTGCTCTGCAGTGTGCCAAATGTGGCCAGGGCAGAATGCCAGAAACAGTCTTTTGAGCAGCTTATTGGACGACCTGGAACTCAGGACTTTTGATAGCAGTTGGGCTAAAAACTAATTAAAAGGAAGGCACGCTGCAATGCTGCAACTGAATGCATATGAATTGTGCCACTGAATGGTCTTTGCTCTTTATCACTGCAGCACTTAATTATTTTGAGAGCTTGCTGATATGCATGGTTATTGAACAGGAATCCAGTCTCAGCAGTTTGTATTTTGTCAGAAAGGTCTTTTTAGCCTGGAAACTGAGAAGTGAAAATTTATTCTCTACATCAAGGAATCAAGAGGAGTTAGTCAATTCAGTCATCTATACTGAAGAGTTGAAAGACCTGAATGAGGCAGCGTGGAAGTTCTTTAGAAGAAGAGTCTGAAAGTTGTCCAGCACCATCCAAAGAAACCTCCTTCCCAAAGGAGGGCAGCAGGTCTCTATATTCAGAGGAGCATAGACTCCTCAGGAGAAGGGTATAAAAATAAGGTTAGAATCAGGGTAATGGGGCAATGCCTGACCCAGAATGGGAAGGATTAGTCATACAAAGTCACGGATTTGCCAAAATTATTTAAAAGATGATAAAATCACGTAATCAGTTTGCTTTTTATTCTTGCTTTCTGGCTAAAAGAATGCTGTAGATCTTATCTAGAAAACAGTTAAGCAGCTGAGATACTGCCACAAAGGGCAGGAAAAAATCCACAAAAACGTGAGAGTAAGTGTTAAAGGATAAATAGCAGGCCTTTGGAAAGGTAGCTGCAAAGTTCTGGAGGGCTGCACCTGCAAATTAAACATAAATGCAATATTTCCATACTTGTTATCACAGAGAGAACAGGAACATGACATTGGAATCTTCTGATTTTGAAGACTGATATTGAAATCCAAGGCTGGGATGCACTAGCATACAGAGTGGATAAGAAAACCATACTAGAAAACACAGCCAGCATGGGAGCTGCGGTAACAGAAACGGGGTGAAACTCAGCATTCCACACTTCAGGCCAGGAATCACAAGAACTTCTGCGAGATTTTCGTTCTCCTTGGCTGCTCTGAGCTGAAGGCTCAGATGCGCTGCCTCAGCGCACCCCAGGCACCGTGCTAATGTGAAAGGCGAGTTGAGAAGGAGGGTGCATTAATTCCAGCTGCAAAACATACAGAGAAAGACCATTAGGATAATCAGAGAAGGAGAGAGACTACCGCCTGAGGGATGGTTCAGAGCTTGAATTGTTTCATATAGCAGAACAAGATACCATCCTCTATTAAATCCTTCAGGAAGGAAAAGCTATTATTTTAACTGAAGGGCTGAGCTGACAGAACAGCAAGTGGATATAAAACAAACTGCAAATGCATTCAGTCGGGAAACAGAAGTCTCACAACTATTAGAGTAATGAAAAAGTGGGGATACCTACTAACTGAAGTTTTACCTGCTTATAAAAGAGAAAACAGGTCTCTTTTTTGGACATGAGATTGCCTCAACCCCGGAGGTCCCTTCCCATTTGGAGTAAAACTACAACACACAATAACTTGTCTCCCTGTTGAAGACATTCATCAGCTTTGCAATAATTCTGCAAGGTAAGCTTTCCATCCCACAGCAAAGCAATAATTTCATTCAGCCATGATATATGCCAGGGTGCTTCCTAGGTGTACGTGAGGCACAGTAGCTTTGTTAGCCTAGCTTACTACACGTTCTGGCAAAATCAAAGCATTTATTTAAACAGGTATCACTAAAGGCACAAATACGGTAGCAGAGCTGTTTGGCAGTAGTGGTGCTATTCCCTGGTAACTATTTTGTGATTCAGAAAGAATTTTCTGAACTAGCAGCTGGATAAAATACCTGTTCTAACACAAGAACTATTGAGGGGAAACCTACAGATACCCTATTTGTGCTACCTTTCAGAAAAAGCCCTTATTTTGGTTTATTAATTTATATGCACACAATTTGCAAACACACACATGAAACTGCTTATAAGCTACTGCATCAGAAATCGTGTCCCTAACTCAGCCTATCTCAAAGCATCCACAAGTTTATGACTCCTCTTAAAAAGCAAAAATATTCTCCTGCATTAAATGCCATCCCCTC
Source organism: Oceanodroma leucorhoa (assembly GCA_030449065.1). Lineage (NCBI taxonomy): Eukaryota > Metazoa > Chordata > Aves > Procellariiformes > Oceanodroma > Oceanodroma leucorhoa. Next base: position 4,071,126 of record JASVER010000059.1, on the reverse strand, counting down.
TTTAAAACTGTATTAGTTTAGTCCATTCTGATCTTTCTCACTCTTCTGCACTGATTGCACAAACTTATTTACTTGCTATAGAAGAAAAATTATTTCAATGTTTTATTGGGCTTAAAATTATTAGGCTTAAAATTAGCAAGCAACTTACATTTTTATACAGTTTTACAATTTTGATAGTACCCTGAGTTCTATTTTTTTTTTACTTATATGAATGGCTGTAGTGAATAAATATTGCCTGACACCTGCCCTAAACACACAAATGCACATACTGTCCAAGGATGGGTTCACTCCACTGACAAAAATGATTCTCACTCTGAATCCTTCACTCATATTGAAATAAAAGGTTAGAGGCTACCTATCTTCTTCTGATGTTATTATGCAATTCTGTCCATTTTCCAGGCTCTCCAGCATTATAGACTGAAATCGATTTGCATCGCTGACCATCTGTATTGCTCAGAGCTTCAACGTCTCACACCTCTTTACTCAATGTCTCAGTCTACATATCACTCCAGGTATTATAATCAGTATGCATTACCCCATTTATCTTATTAGCACTGAGGCAGTGAGATTCTGATCACTGATAGGAAGAAGCTGTTCCACTCTAACCACATCACTACTGAAAATAAAATGGGCCAACTTCTTTTTTTCCCCAAAGAGTGGCTTATGACAGCCGTGCCAGTTGCTCTACAGCATCACTAAAGTCAGAGTGAGAAAAAGGTTAAGAGTTATCTGCACAGTTGTGCAGTGCAGGGAGGTAATTTTTCTTTTCCTTTGGGGGTTTTTTTTTTTTTTTTAACCACACAATCAGGATAGCTGTTTTCCTGTTGGCACTAATTATTTTTCCACTGTAGGAAAAAAATACAAATTGAATCAAATTAGGAAAATAAATTATCCTTCACACTGAGAACACATATGTTATGTCTCAATCCAGAGTAAGTTTCTGCAGCCAAGGTATAAATCCATCCTCAAATACAGAAACAAATCAGATACTTAAAAGTCTTATGCCTGTAAGACTTAAAGAGCAGAAATAGAAAAGTAGAAATTCAGTGTACTATATTCAACAGGGCACACCCTGAGCTAGCCCTAAGGAATCAGATCAATTCTTAAAGCTCAGTATTAATAAAAAATAAAACCTCTACTGTTAATAGAAGCCATAGGAACATCTTTGCTTCCTTATCACGAGGTTTAGGAGTTTCATTTTACATGAAGTAGCTACCAAACTGGGCCAAGGCAGAAATATAGATCTGCAGGGTTTGGGGTGTTGGGTTTGTTGTTCTGGTTTGATTTGGGGGGGAGTGGGTGTTGTTCGTTTTTAAAGAAATTAAATGGCAACTTACAATTTTTACAACAACAAACAGAAAAAGATGTTTCTGAAAAAGTAGCAGTGTTAAGTGACTCGTATTCAGTATGTTATGCTCAATGTGAAACCTCTTTAAAACAGATTAGATCATAACATGCTATGGAGCACTCATTCCATTCCCCTCGTATCAGTATCTATAGCTTTTTTCCCTGCCCCTCTCACGCATACACACACACACACACACTCTCTCTCCCTCCTTTTAAATACAACCATACATATGCGTATTTTTCACATCCCATAGGGAATTTGGCAGAACCACAGCATGCAGATAAATGGGGATGCAGCACCAGCAGCAGGACCCTCCTTGCCTCGGTCGCACAGCACAGTCGTGGTCTCACTTCAGGCATACATGAGTCGATAGTTTCCCCTTTTCCGGTATATGAATACATTCAGAGTTACAACACACAACCTTACRGGACCAAAGAGACACTGATCAATTTATTGAATCCCAGAACAAGTAAAAGACACTGTGGAGGATACGGATATTTCAGTTCTGGTCTGCTCGCTCTGTGAACATGAATCCCACGTAAAGGGGGGCTCACTACAATGATCGCAGATCAATCAGCAAGAATTAAATGTAATGCCTGTCTGGAGGGACATCAACCAGTGGGTTGGTCTCCCAGCCTAATTACTTAAAGGCACCTCTGTCCCTCTTGGCTGCCTCCACGCTCATCCCAGCACTTTGGGGTGCCTCCAGCCTCCCACCTTGGCCTCCGGCAGATGCTTAGAAGCAGCAGGAAAGGAAGGAAATCACACATAGGGTTCGATGCTTCCAAGCATTTATAGCTTTGTTATTCCTAATCTAAGTATGTCAAAGTAATTGAGGACCAGGGCTATTAAAAACATTTCAAGTTTATAAATTAAGGAGTGCCCAGTTAGGCAGGAACATCCAAACAGGTGCCTGGATAAAACTTAACCCCTGATTAGCCCCTTTAAAAAACTGCTTAGGATAAAAAAAAAAACTCATTAATCAGGCTAGATTTTTTCTTTGGAAGGAAGATAAATCTTTAAACCTTCCATTTTTGTTCTGTCAGATGTAATTTGCAGATTGCTATTTTTTCAAGAACCTAGAAAAGAGAAATCACAGTCCATTTGGTTGCCCATACACTTGACAGCCAACATACAGTTGCCACACATACACATGCAACTAATCAACACAGACAGGATGCTACCCAAAGGCCCTCTCCAAGCATTAAAGACCTCACTCAACTGTACGAGCAGCAGACTGTTGCAAAGCCAACTATTAAAACAAAATACAGTATGTCAGCATATTTCATAACCAGGTTCTGTTGAAGTGATACATAAAAAAAAAATTGAAGAGAGTATTTGACATTAAAATAGAAATACTATTCCTATTCTCCCTGTCACTCTGCCCCCATTAATCCCTACCTCAGCACTAGAAAGCATAAGCACAGCAACCTCTTGCAAATCAGTTCAGGTCTATCTGCAGGATTAGATTCAGTGGATGGCTCAGGGTGTCACAATATTTTCCAAGGGCACTTTATTTGCTGTCTGAAGATACTCTTCAAAATGATTTCTCAGTCATTAATTATGCATTCTATTTCTTATAATCAGTTCTTTTAATTAGTATCCCAGGCAGCTTTGCTGAGGATCCCACACTTTTAGTAATTAGGAGCAGTTTGTTGCCCCTAATTAACTTCAGACATAGCAAGACTCTTATTACTTTGTACTTCAGCTGTTTTTATGTTTGCATTGCATATTCTGTCCTGCTTTACTGGCTCAGACAGGAGACTGCCCTGTTGTGCTATTTATCTCATTTAGGTTCCATCTCTCTTTCTTGACTCTGTGGTAGTTGCTATACTTTAAATCTCTCTGAAGTCATGTCTACACTGGCAAGCAGCATGACACCAGAAAAGTGCACCTGTACGGTGAAGCAGTTCATGCTGAGGACCTAACAGCCACCCTAAATGCATTTCAGGAGGCTTTACCTCAGTCCGGTTGCACAGACTTAATGTGCCCCCAGAATGTAACTTGTGGTTTAGCTTTGCCCACACAAAGTCACACTCATGCGGTCCAAACCAGAACTCTGCAAGTGGGCAAGGAGGGTGGCTTTAAAGCACACTTCTGATCCGAGGTAAAATGGTGATGCAGATGATGTTGTCACTGACTGTGTTTCCTCTGTGGATGGTCTTACTTTTTAAAAGTCTCAATTATCTCAGCAGATCATGCTTCCGCAGCTACTGGACAGTAGCCATGACCACTGCACATCAGCCCAACACCATCAGGCATAGATTAGCAAAATATAGCAGTCAGGTTTAGAAATAGATTTTTATAATACGGGAAGAACTCTGCCAGCCTGTACAGCCTCCTTCCCTTCTGCACTGCTCTGTGTAATTAAGTGCACTTCTAACGGATACAGCTTGTAATACAGCAAGAGGGTCATGTATGGAGGCTTTAGGAAGTTTACCAATTTTATCACATCTCTGTGACTTCTTGAAGCCCATTCCAGACTGAGTTCTGACTAACAACTGTAGTTAGCAAATTAATGTGTTAATAATCTATTAGAGTTTAAATATCCAGAACACATAAAACAGATAGCGATTTAGTGAAAATCTGACTAATTTTGTTGCCATTTTAAATAAATAATACTTCTCATTCTTACATGATGCTTTTCATCTACAGGCAGCAAGTTGTATTAAAGTAGCAGAAAGACTGTTGTAATCCAGTTGCTCCAATGCATGAATGAAGAATGAAGCCCCCATAATCCAAGGGGAAATGGTTAGCGACCTGCTACACCACTTAGACACACACAAGTCTATGGGGCCGGATGGGATCCACCCAAGGGTACTGAGGGAGCTGGCGGAAGTGCTCACCAAGCTGCTTTCCATCATCTGTCAGCAGTCCTGGCTAACTGGGGGGGTCCCAGTTGACTGGAGGTTAGCAAATGTGACGCCCATCTACAAGAAGGGCCGGCAGGAGGATCCGGGCTACTACAGACCTGTCACAGTCTGACCTCGGTGCTGGGGAAGGTTATGGAGCAGATCATCTTGAGTCCCATCACACGGCACGTACAGGACAACGAGGTGATCAGGCCCAGTCAGCATGGGTTTATGAAAGGCAGGTCCTGCATGACTAACCTGATCTCCTTCCACGACAAGGTGACCCGCTTAGTGGATGAGGGAAAGGCTGTGGATGTCTACCTAGAATTCAGTAAAGCCTTTGACACCACCTCCCACAGCATTCTCCTAGAGAAACTGGCAGTTCATGGCTTAGACAGGCGTACTCTTTGCTGGGTAAAGAACTGGCTGGATGGTCGGGCCCAAAGAGTTGTGGTAAATGGAGTTAAATCCAGTTGGCAGCCAGTCACAAGCGGTGTTCCCCAGGGCTCAGTTTTGGGGCCAGTTCTGTTTAGTATCTTTCTCAATGATCTGGACAAAGGGATCGAGTGTACCCTCAGTCAGTTTGCAGATGACACCAAGTTGTGCAGGAGTGTTGATCTTCATGAGGGTACGAAGGCTCTGCAGAGGGATCTGGACAGGCTGGATCGATGGGCTGAGGCCAACTGTGTGAGGTTCAACATGGCCAAGTGTTGGGTCCTGCACTTGGGTCACAACAACCCAAGGCAATGCTATAGGCTTGGGGAAGAGTGGCTGGAAAGCTGTCCAGCAGAAAAGGACCTGGGGGTGCTGGTCGACAGCCGGTTGAACATGAGCTGGCAATGTGCCCAGGTGGCCAAGAAGGCCAACAGCATCCTGGCCTGTATCAGAAACAGTGTGGCCAGCAGGAGTAGGGAGGTGATCGTGCCCCTGTACTCGGCACTGGTGAGGCTGCACCTTGAATACTGTGTTCAGTTTTGGGCCCCTCACTACAAGAAGGACATTGAGGTGCTGGAGCATGTCCAAAGAAGGGCAACGAAGCTGGAGAAGCGTCTGGAGCACAAGTCTTATGAGGAGCAGCTGAGGGAGCTTGGGTTGTTTAGCCTGGAGAAAAGGAGGCTGAGGGGAGACCTTATCGCTCTCTACAACTACCTGAAAGGAGGCTGTAGAGAGGCCGGTGTTGTTGTCTTTTCCCAGGTTACTAGCAATAGGACGAGAGGAAATGGCCTCAAGTTGCACCAGGGGAGGTTTAGATTGGATATTAGGAAAAATTTCTTCCCCGAAAGGGTTGCCAAGCATTGGAACAGGCTGCCCAGGGAAGTGGTGGAGTCACCATCCCTGGAGGTATTTAAAAGATGTGTAGATGTGGTGCTTAGGGACATGGTTTAGTGGTGGGCTTGGCAGTGTTAGGTTCATGGTTGGACTTGATGATCTTAAAGGTCTTTTCCATCCAACAATTCTATGATTCTATGATTCTAACTTTGAGGAAGAACCAAGCAAGGACCACCAATAATTCCCAGCCCTGTTCACAATGTACCACTGTCCTTCCTTGCGATTTAGAAAATAAAGAGGTCTTGAAAAGCAACTACTACTCCTAAAATTCCCCACCCCAGTCTGTGAGAGGTGGGAGCAAAGAAGGGACAAAGGAACCTTCATCTCACTGTAACAGCAGTCCCATAAGGTACTAACCATCCTACAGACAGGGTGCCCAAGTGAGAGCCGCGCACAAAAATACTCACATACACTGATACTAGTGAGTGACTGATCTGCACATCGAGCAGATCACCTGTAAATTACACAGTTAAGAATGACATTCTTAATTTATTTCCTTTTCAGCAACACATGAGCAAAATATATCTATATATCCACAGGCCGCCAGATCTCATAATTCTCAGATTACCTTTACAGGATATTTATTTTTTTATCTTCCAAATTGTAAAACAGAAGGCTTATATACACAAAACATAGCTAGTCATTTTCTAACATTTATTATCATGGAAAAAGGCCTGGAAGCATCAAGTAAGGATACCTAAAAACTTGGATGGCAGAGAAAGACAACTTTAAAAGTTGGTTTTAAAAATCTCAGGTGATGTTTTTAAAGTAATAGAATTTGGGAGCCAATGCATTCTGAAAAGAACCCAAAACTATATAAACAAGACTGGCAGAATTTGTTTCACGGAATATTTAAGCTAAAATGCTTCTAATTACTTCATAACCACGTACTAGCATGCTCAGAACCTCCACTGTTTGTAGCATATATGTGGTTACAAGAATGATATTGCATTTGGTGTTAAGTCACCACAAGCTGAATCTAGGTATCCATTCAGGCAACAATTTCGAACTCTGCAAGTTGAAGATTACTAGAAACAAAAATTTCTAATGGAGTTAGTTAACTTCCATCTCCAAATAATATCGCTATTTGTTGCTCTTCAATCCCCACCGGTAAAAGACTGAAAAATCCTCTGCCTTTTAATGACACTGTAGGAAGGAAGAGGGAGTCAGAGGGGAACTGATTGCTAAGATGATTTAATATCAGATCTATACCAAACAACCAATTCTTTATTTTTATTTCTTTTCTTTGATTATGCTCCTTCCATAAGGAGATCAAAATAAAAAAATAAATAAATGGTCAATATTAATATTTTAACACTAATCCATAGTTGATGTATTAAACAGTTGGAATGGCGAAACATTCGTAGAACACTTTTGAACGAGAAACAGATGCCAGTACCTTGCTACAAGGCCTCAGAACACATAATTTGGAAATAAATGAAGGAATGTATGAGCAATAGGTGCAAACTGGGGATGCTCCCCAGCAAAAGCCAGCAAGATAAATATTCTGTGCAGACTGCCTGAAGGTGATTTTTTTTTTTTTAAAAAGAAAACTCATGAATTAACCATAAGAAAAACCTAAACACATAAAACAACTGCAACCTTCTGCAGAAAAAAATCTGGGGCCATGAAAACACTGTTTTTCCCGATGTACTACATCCTACCACTCCGATTTCCATCTTCTCCAACTTCTGAGCACCAAGTTTCTCACCAACTCCTTGCCCTTGCTATTCTGTATTGCACTGACATGGATATTGACACTATTCACTTTTTCCCAGCTTAATCCTTATCTCTTTTTCCTAGCCCAATATCTTTCTTGCAAAGTCTTATGCCCAAGATATTCCTCCTTCATTTCTGTTTTATACTGAAGAGCGTAACTCTCACGACCAGTGGACTTCTCTGTTACAAATCCATTCTTCTTAACTTTGTCATTGTCCTTGCTGAGCAGTTCCTCTACTCCAAAATTAATTCAGTTCTATGTACTTTCTCAATACTTCAACTCAGTCCATGAAACTCTCCATCACTGATTTCCATTTCTCCCCTAATTTTTGTAGACGCACATCATCTCTTTGGAGATCTCATTTATACACTACCTGAGCTTTGCCCTTTCTTCCACGTCCTTGCCTGGGACCCAAACAAGTCTACTCAAAGTACTATCCCAAGGAATTTTTTTGTGTGTCTATATTATCACTCAGAGTATCCCTCCAGCACTTTCATTAAACAGAAGCTGCTGGCCTCTGTTTCCAAAGCCCCACAGCCAAGACAACTGAACACAAATGAATAATTAATGCATGAGAGAAAAATGGAAACAGAGCTGGAGAAAGATTCTTGTATGATCACCTTCTCTCCTTCTAATTTTTCTTCACCAGGTCATGTAGTTAAAGAAGTACTCATTGTAGCTCTCTTCATTCTTCACAATGCTGTTAACTAATGCTTTTCCCCTTCCTGACAGGAAAAACACCCAAGAACATTCTTAAACTTATGCATACAAGTAATCATGCTTGAAGAGAAGCATATGCTTTATCTCCTCGCTGCAAAATAAATAAGAACCAGAAATAAATTCTTTTGGGCAAGCACCATCAACTTCTAGAGAATTTTAAACAAAAAATGAAAAGCCTTCAACGCTTACGGCTGTGAAAATAACCTTCAAAACACAAACCTAAGCTGATGCAGCCTGGTACCCACATACAAACACTCTGCCTCTCCTACTGCTTGGAGTTTCCCCCACACAGCAACAAACTGAAAACTGCCTTTTCACAGCTGCTATTCTGAAACCTGTGGGAATCAACTGTAACGCACAAGAACTGGGCTGCTTTCAATTCGGTGCCAGCACTTCTAGGCAGAAGCAGGCATTGGAGATAGGCACTAGGCAAAGGGAACAGGAGTTCAGCAGATGCTGCTCCTCTCCCTGCCTCCCCTTGTGAACAGCACCAGCTAGAAACCAAGAAGCTTGAGTACCAGACCTGTGCATGCCACAGCCATCAGCAGGCAGCAAGAGAAGTAAGTTGGAAAGAAATACAGGAGGCATCTTTGCAGCCACTGTGCCAAAAAAACTATAGGAAAAGAGACTTAAAGATTAAAAAGTTTAAAAACCTCAGAGGCTGGCACCCAGTTCAGACAGAGTAATATACTAACTGGGGCTCAGTACAACTAAACATAGAACCAGAGTTGAGGCACAAAGACTAGCACCCCAACACACATTCCTCAATCAGCAGAGGAGAGCCAAGCACTTTCCTAGAAGAAGACGCGTCATCCCATCTTCCCGCACGGACACCTCTTGGGTTGATAAATGGGAAGCAAGTTTTGCCCCTGAGCTATTAGCTTTCCAGTTCTAGCAAGCATACGAATAAAAGGGAAGCAGCAGGAGAGAGGGACGTGTTAAGCTAGCAAAGTAGGAGACATCTACACACAAAAAAGAAACAAGGATAACGGGAAACTTGAACACACAGGTACATTAAAAAAGCAAAACAATATATACCAAAAGCAACTTCATGATGATATTCACCAATATTAAAAAGAAATGGTACAAAACCAGAAAGAGAAAACCCAAATCTAATAAGCAGCATACAAATGGAGAGGTGATTGGTTAGCAGTGTCCCCAAACATGAACTGGTGACAACAGGTGTGCATGGGGGAAGAAGAGGGGAAATGGTAAATCTGCTTTTATAGAAATACATCATTCAGTGAATAGTCAACTAGCAACCAACAAGTATTTTCTGCTTTGGCAATATTCTACAGTTAAAGACAGTACATGGTAATTAATATTTTTGATATACTGCCCCCCTCCAGATACACGGAAAGGAGTATGGTTTGGAGGGGAAAAGAGTATTTTCACCAGCTTTGTTCTTCCACAGCAGCAATGAGTATGTTTCTCAGATGATGTCAGAGTAAGTTAGAAGGACAAGATGAGCTGATTTGGTATTTCTGCTTCTCTGTCACCAATTACCAACAGTTCAGATACACAAAATATAATGCAAGAATAACAACTGCCTGCAAAGAGTGAGAAATGCAAGGCAGCCCAGCCAGCCAATTCCCGCATGTCTGTTCCTGCAGACATGGCGACAGTCAACTGATTCTTCAAACTCCTTTCCTGTCAGCTCCCCTGTAGAAAAAACTAAGTAGTCTTCCTCAAGCACTTTAAATGGGGTATTTGTCAACAGAGTTAACACAGTTGTCAAACTGCGTGGGTGACAGAAAGAAATAAACAACCTAAGGTCACTCATTGAGAAAAAAAAAATTAAAATTGTCCCCTTAAAAAACAACAACCACATTTCAAAGGCAAGTATGGGTAAAATAGGCAGGGAAAACAAAACAAGCAAGCAAAAGAAGAGATTAATTTTTCAGCATAGTAAAACTAGGTTTGCAGACTGTCCCTACATGTCCACTTCATTACACAGCTGTTTACCAAAGCCTCGCTTTCCTAGCACATTGCCTAGCTTTTGGCCAAGCTATGCCGATCAATGCTGAGCTGGCAGGGCAGCAGAACAGTTTAAGATTAAAACAAACCTCTGATGGATTGTCATTCCTGAAGTGGCATTGGTAACTAGAAGGCTCTGCTTCTCATCACCCTTCAGTATTTCTTCAGACATGGCTGACTCAATTGCCCATCGTGAGCAACTTCACTATTGCAGGCAAGAACAACTTCTTCCCCAAAGAGCAAGTTCTGACTGTGGTAAAAAGATCTGTTTGCCAATAATCTTATCTCAACATGTATAGAGCTGTGTAGGCCACCATCTTAATGGGCTTTAACAGGATTTACCAAAATACTCTATCCTAACTTGATTGAAACAAAATACACATGGCTTAGAGCATCATGACAAGGTGTTATCAAGGTATTTGTGATGGAGAAAAACAGAAGCAAATAAATTTGATTTAAAATGACTTTCTGAAACACTTCACAAAAAAATTAAAATTTGTAAAGGAAACGTTGAAGGGAGAAATGGAAGATGTTTTCCTAGAAAACCCTTTAGCAGAATTTTGATCAGATGGCCAAGTTTTGCAGCTAAGCTCTTCTCCAAAATGTGTCTAGAGTTTCTGGCAACAATGGCTTTGGATGTACTCTCCTTGCTACCTTAGCAGTGGGGAAAACAGCATCTTACGAAGGAGGCTCAGAAGCGAACAGACAATTTTTCTTTCCTAAAACATGCTCAGCCAACCAGTAAGTAGACACACATCACCAGCTCAAAAGCAAGGAAAAGTGGGGCTTAGGGAAGGAAAAATAAAGACACCGAGAATAAAACTGTGATTCAGAGAATGAAGTCTATCCCTGTAACCAACATTTTCCTGATATTTAGTGGACATGTATCATTACAAACCTCTCCTTTAGAGGTAAAGTCCAAGAAACAGGAAAGAACAAACTCATGGAGTTCACATGAAAATAAATTACTGAATAGTACCACCCCTGCTTTTGAGTATTACTTAGGAGTCAATGTTTTTGATATACTCACGATTGAGCAGGTGGAGAGAAGAAATGGAAGGAAAACAGGTCGGCATGTATTCAGGAAGTAAACTCATTTAGTTATGACTTCTAAACAGCCAGCTCAATCACTTCTGCTACTTAATCACCTATGAAAGCAAGACTTGAATTATCAACTTTGATGTACTAAGCCTTTCATGCACTAGGAAATCTTGTTTAGTGTAGGAGTGTTACTTCTCTCCCAGTCTTGGGTTTCTACTGTGTGACCTCTTGATTACTGGAGTAAATTTTAAAACACTGAGGAAGAAACACACTGGGAGAACATCTTTTTTGTTAGTTAACTGTAGCACTTCACTGTCCTTTCCTTCCCCAGGAACTTTCTCTGATTCATCCCCCAGATACAGAACCCACCTTTGGCATACACTCCCTGAGTAAAACAGAGGATGTACATACAAGTGCACAACTGATTAGTATAAACCAGAGTTACCAGGGTCATCATCTAATCACTGACTCCGCATACATTCACGTACACCACTTTCCCTTGATGGAAGACAGCCACACTGGGAATGCATTTCTTTTCACCTGCTAAGTCCCATTCTGAGGACAAATTCAGTCTGCTGGTTTAAGATTCAGTTTGGCTGGCATGGGAGAAAAGAAGGAGGAGGAATGGGATTAGTTATTCTCTTCTTCTCTTTTGCTGGACGAGAGAGGGAGAGGAGCTGAGAGGCAGAAAAAGAAAGATGCTGAAATACGTTCCAAAGGACACATTAAAAAAACCGGAAACTGCAAAAAAGTGACAAAGTCTCTTTAAACCAGGGACAGACAAGCCTTGTTTGATAAAGGCATGACATTTAATGCGTTGATGCATTAATATTTCTCTAAAAGTTTGGAAAATAGATGACCAAATGTCCATAAATATCTGTTGAAAATATGTTACTAAATGCATATTAGTTCCACTCTGTAGAACTAACTCCATCTTTGTCAGGATCTGCTACCCCACCTTGAAAAATCATGCCATGCTTCAGTTCCACATCTCCAATATTAGCTTATTCTTCCTTCTCCACCACAAATCTACCAGTAACCAGAGTAAGACAGGATGTAATAGTAGGTCACCAACTAACTGCACAGTTAAAAAAGAGTATTTCTACCACATATCCTACAGATTAAAAAAAGAAACGCAGCCAGATTATAAAAGTATGTGATTCAGCAAAGTCTGGGCTAAATTACATTGAATTTGGCATTAAAAACAAGTTAGCAGAGTTGATGGACTCTGGTGAATTACAGTAGTTCTTTTTTTTCTTAAAGTTTGATTTTTTTTTTTTTTTTTATTAATCTTATCTATCACAATAGAACTGAGCTAATTTTACTTAGTGAGAAGAAAGAAGGATGAGAAAGGACAACAGCGGAGTGAAACACTGCCTGCATTTAAAATTCTTTACATTAATTAGTATAACTCAGTCTATTAAGTAGGATGGTTTCAAGATACTGCATAGTACATTTTAATCTGATATTGAGGGAAGAACATAAGAAGCCAACCATATTGTAAACCATTTCCTTACTGATATTACAATGCAGTTGAGGATATTTGATATGTGAATTCCAGCTCATTCCCTTACTGGATAATATGTTCCACATTAAAAAAGAAGCAAACTGCATTCTGCAGTATTTGCTCAGCAATACGCCAAATGAACTGGCAGAAAGAACAAATTACTTCTGCTCTCAAGCAGGGTGGATACTATTCTTAGGTTATCTGAAAGACTGCTGGTGCAAAAGCATTACAAAGAGTGCACAACCAGAGACAGGCAGACTGGCCTGGGAGCTGGAACCACAGAGCATCATAGGTTTTGGTTCGAAACCATACCTTGGATCACTTATCCACTGATGATGGACAGGGCATGCGGTAGTTAACAGCTCCAGTTAAATAACACAGGTAGGGAATCTCAGTCCAGCTCGCAATGGCCAGCCAGCCACATAACAGAAGTCAGATGTGAAGCAAAAGAGCAAGAGATTAAGGGACAGTCCACATTTGTATCATATCTTGGCAGTGAGAAAATTAATTCAGGAAATAAGACAGACTTTTACCCTATGGAATATGAGTCCAGCTATCGCACATCCAAAAGTGTCTTACTACAGGACACAGTGTTACAACAGGTGGTTGCACTCTCATTCCTAAGGCTGACATGGGGCCACTGTGCAGCACAGAGTGCAAAAATTGGAGCACAAAAGAGGGCTCCTTCGTACGGCTCTCGGCGATCCCGAACTATCAAAGCAGGTTTTCTCAACTCCCAAAACTCAGGACCAGTTCTGCTACCCTATATTCAGTAATTCATTGGGTAATATATCAAACTGTCAAACAAGAGGAAGGATGTTTATGTGCATTTCATTACTTATAGAGAGAAGTGCAACTCCTAGAAAGAATTACTTTTTTGTGTTATGTCTTATTTAAAAACACTAGTTCCTGACCAGCAAAAGACAAATCATCCTTGTTCTGCAGCTAAATTCCTAAACATGACAAAAATCTCTTTGTACACATAGTAGTTAAACCAAAAGTCAGAGTTAACTTAAAAACAGTAATTAGCAAGAGTAACATTTAATTTTAGGTATCAAGTCAATTCTGCTGATCAGTCTGTTCATTGCTCATATGTTAAATCCACAACCGTTGTATTTCTGTATTTGTTGCACATCAGTAATCTCTTTTCATACATCTTATTAATAAAAATAATTAATACCGTAGTCATTTTTGAAACACAGTTCCTATACTTAGTGACTGAGATCAGTGAGAACTTCTAAATGTTCAGTATCTTCTGCAGTTGATGGCCACAAGTTATAACCTGGAAGGTGACTAGGAAAATTTCATCAAGAAGGCAGCAATGCAGCACTGGAGCAGGTCACACGGATGGGTTGCGGGATCTCATCTGTGGAGGCTTTTGAGCCTCCTGCTTGAACCTAGACTAGTATCAACACTACATCAGGTCAGCTTTGGCTTTGTCCAGAGGGAGGTCACACTTAGATGACCTCCACATGTCCCTTCAAAATATCATTTCTATGACGACTCTGTTTTGGGTGGTGAGTCCTCAGTGGGATGGAAAAATTCTCATTTTGCCGGTTTTTCTTTGATTTCCTGCTTACAAGATGTCTTTATACAGGCTTCACAGTTTAAATGCCTAACACTTAATAAAAACAAAATGTTCTTCCAGAAATAATCTTATTATTACCGCCACGTTAACTTGTCAGAGAATTCACTAAGCACAAATTACCTATAGCAGGCATAATTCCGACACCCCAAAACATTTAGTACTGGAATTTACAAACCCTTAGAGATATGGAAGTACCAAGATCATAAAAAGCCAAGTGGAACTGAATTCTTTCCCCCTGGAAAGTGATGTGGAGGCGTTCTTTTTGTTTCTTTTCTGGTTTGATTTGGGTTTGTTTCTTTGTTTTACAAAACTGAAAGTAAAAAAAAAAATATATACAATTTTTTTAGACCAAACATTTAAAGATCTAGCTTTTAAGTGGTTATCTGAAAATGCAGCACCTTGTTTCAAAATTTTAAGTATTCTACCTATTCAATACCTCAAAAGTAACAGAGAACAAGCGCCGTTACGGCATAAATACCTATCACATACCTGCCAATTCTCAAGAGCTTGTCTCTGAGTACAAGATGCAGAGAATAATTTTGGTCAACCTTCACTAGAAGGCCATTCTCATCACAAACACGCATGTTAATTGTTTCCCTGTACAGAGAGACCGCACTTAATAATTAATGAAACAAAACAGTTTTCTCGTTCGCCTCTGTATTATGGCTGAATTTGCTCGAGTTGGGCACAGATGGTCAGAATACGATCTGCAGGAGGCACCTCCGGGAGGTTTAACTCCATCCACCACACACCGCCGAGAAGCAGAACCATCTCTTCCACCGCAAAACGGCCCTACCACCCTTACGCCCGCACTCTGCCCTCCGTTTTCCTTCGCGGGGCGACTTCAAGCGCAGCTCTAAAAACTTGAAAGACTTTACCCCTGTTGACTGACGGATTTCCAGGTGAACGCGCTGTTTTGGAGAAGCCGCGCTGACACCCAGCTTTACAACACCCTGCTCCCTCCGCCGCCCCCCAGCCGACGCCCCGCGCCCGCCTCAACCTGTTGCGGGCCGGAGCGCGGCGGCGGTAGCGCGGCACTTGCCGGCGGGCGGGCTCGGGACGGCCCGGCGGGCGGCGAGCGCAGGCGGCGGGGGCCGGGCGCGGCGGGGCAGGGCGGGAGCGGGCAGGCGGGGGCTCACCTTCTGCTGCCGGCGGGCCATGTCSGTGGGCTGCTTGGCGTTGAAGGGGTGCGCGATGCACCTCGCAATGAA
>JASVER010000059.1:3879698-4055657 GCA_030449065.1 Oceanodroma leucorhoa | reverse complement strand
GCAGCGAGCGCGGCGAGCCGCCGCCCGCCGCCACCAGCACATCCCGCCGCTCCTCTTCCAGCACCTCATCGGACTCCTCCTCGCTGGAGGACGGGTCCAGCATCGCGCTCGGCGGGCGCGCCCCGCGGCCGGGCGCGGAGCGAGGCGAGGAACAGAGCGCACCTTTCCGGACACGTCGAGTTTACACACAGACTGTTTCCGACCGGCGGCGGCCGCCGGGCGGGAGCCGAGGGGCGGGGAGGGAAGGCGGGGTTTGGGAAGGGGGTCGAGCTTGGGTTGCCGTGGGAATTGCTCCGAGCGGCTCCCGGCGGAGGCGGGGCCGGGGCCGGGGCTGGACTAACACCTGTGCCCGCCCCGGCGGGGGCAGCGGCCCGCAGGTGGCTGGTCCGGGCGGGGTCGCGCCGCACCTGCCCCGGCTCGGCTCGGCTCGGCTCGGCTCGGCTCGGCTCGGCTCCCAGCGACGAGGGCAGGTGCTGGCCCCCGCTCAGCAGCGCTGCGCCGCTCGGACCCCGCCAGCAGCGGCAGCGGCTGGCCCGGCTGCGCTCTGCCCCGCGTCCCGGGGCCAGCGTGGGAACCGCGCCCGCCGCTCGCTAGCCGGCTCAGGGGGGACGCCGTGCTGGGAGGCACAGCTCGCCGCCCACCCCGAGCTCGCTGGCATCCTCTGCCATGTAGGGGGGAGGGGGAGGGGAAACGAGAGGCATCTCAAATGGCCCCAGGAAAAGAAGCCGCTGAAACCATGCCTTTCTGAGATGGGGAGTGAGCTGATGCTGAAGCATGTGTTGCTCTCGCGGGATACCTCTGTTGGGAGCCTGCTCTCACAAATAGGTAGTTCACATCTCTCTGAAATCGTTGTTCCAGGCTATCTGCGGATCCAGTCAGGTTCATATTCACTGTTAAGGCTGTGAGAAACATGTGAAAGCCTACCACTATCACTCTCTAAAATGAAATAAAAAAGGCGTCACCACGTGAAAGCAAAATTTCTGGAGTCTGATGAGGGTCCCATGGAAAGGTAGCCCTGGGCGGGGAAGGCACATCAGATTTCATGTGGATCAACGAGTCCTCTTGCTCCCTACACACCCATGCATGGTGGTGCTGGAACCAGGGAGGACGTGGGAACTACTGAACGGGGAAGGATCAGGGGTCAGGAGGACAAAGGCTGGAGGGATGGACTGGTATGCTGCTTTAAAATAATGGCAACTGAGGCTCTGCCCGCATAGCTCTAGGCCTCTGCTCATTAGCAGCAGCAAGTTTTCAAAGCCCTGAATGGAAACTCAACAAACTCAGGCGGCCTACCCAGTTCTCACTGTACGAGCTGGGCTGGGTTTAGAGTGGTGAAAGGCTCTAGTCCATTACCAATATTTTGAAGTGCCCAGTCCTCTAGTAGGAGGTTTAGGAAAGGATCTTTACAGCTGGCAGTTATCTCCTGAGTGAACCAGCTTTCAGAAGGTGAAATTACTGCTGCTGTGGGCAGCAGCTGTTAGCTAGATGGCAGTGTTAAGTGTTAGGAGTCTGGGTTCTGCCTCTGGATCTCTACCCGAGGAACGAGGTGGAGCACTGAGGGAGAGCCATGCTGACAAACACTGGCTTTCTTTGAAGTTTGGGTGCCAAGTGTAGCAGTCATATAGTAGGCAAAATTTGTGAAATGCATAAAGGCAGTCATTGAAAAGTATGAATGTCAACCTATTGAACATCTCTGGGTACATTTCCTTAATGCAGGAATTGCTAAGGCCAGTTTTTGTGGGTACCACCATCGCCAGTCACATGCCAGTGCTCAGGATCACACCCTTGACCTGCTGGCGACACTCATCCTAACGCAGCCCAGGAGGCTGTCGGGCTTCATTGCTGCAAGACTGCATTGCTGGCTCGTGTTCGGCTTGGTGTCCGGCAGGACCTAAATCTTTCTGCAAAGCTGCTTTCCTGTCAGTCAACCCCCAGCCTGTACTGGTGCATGGGGGTTTTCATCCTCAAGTGCAGGACTTTGCAATTCCCTTTGTTGAACTTCTTGAGATTCCTGTTTGCCATTTTCTCCAGCTTGTCGAAGTCCCTCTGAACAGTCACACAACCATGTGGTGTATCAACCACTCCTCCCAAGTTCATGGTGTCTGCAAGCTGTCAGAGGGTGCGCTCTGTCCCATTGTCCAGGTCATTAGTGGAGATGTTAAATGGTATTGGTCCCAGTATCAATTCCTGGGTACAACTCTACTGACTGGCCTCCAGGTGATCTTTGTGCTGCTGATCACAACGCTCCGGGCCAGACAGTTCAGTCAGTTTTCACTACACTTCACTGCCCACTTATCTAGCCTGCACTCCATCAATTTGTCTATGAGGATGTCATGGGAGACAGTGTTGAAAGCCTGGCTGAAGTCAAGATAAACGACATCCACTGCTCTCCCCTCATCCACCAAGCCAGTCATTTGGCCATAGAAGCCCGTCAGGTTGGTCAGGCACAATTTCTCCTCCACAGATCCATGCTGGCTACTCCCACTCACTTTCTTGCTTTGAATATGTTTGGAAATAGTTTCCAGGATTATTTGCTCCATCACCTTCCTAGGGATCAAGGTGAAGCTGACTGGCCTGTAGTTCTTTTTCCTTACCTTTACTGAAGATAGGAGTGCTATTTGCTTTCTTCCACCACTTAAAACATCCATTTAAAATGTCTTCCCTAGAGCTGCATGCAAAGGACCTCTAGCAAGGCAGCAAGAGTCTTGTACTTTGCTTTCAGGCCTCATCTTTTCTCACTGTATCTCCTTATTTGGGGAAAAAGATAAAAACAAGAACAATTTAGATTTTGTTTTCTATCAGACCAGGCTCAAAATAGAATGTTCTCAACTTGGAATTGACTGCATCGATAAAATGAATTGACAATATCTATCAGCATATCTAACAGCTTAGGATGAACACTCTTACCTTCTGGAGCTACTTTTAACACAACCTTTTATTTGGTATTGTGTGTTTCCATTCTGTAAAGCTACTCTCATCTAACATTATTTGAGTTTTTGGTTCTGATCTCTTGTTGATTCTTGGTGCTATTTTTTCATCTGGTGCATTTAAATGTAGAGTATCTTCTTTTCTATTTTAAACATTTCTGCAGAGCATGAAAGCCACCCCTCCTGAATTCCCTTTGTCTACTTTACTGATAATGCTACCATCAAACATTGTTGGTATCAGCCTTGTAAGAATCAGTCAGAACTTGTCCCTGAATTCCTCAGATGCTTGTGTTCAAATGCTGCTCAACCGGTTAAATACACAAATGTCAATGCAGAATATTTATATTCAAATAACTATGTCCTGGTTCCAGCTGGGACAGAGTTAACTTTCTTCCCAGCAGCTGGAGGGGGTGCTGTGTTTCAGGTTTGGTAATGAAAGGAATGTTGGTGGCCCATTGATGCTTTGGTTGTTGCTGGGTGGTGCTTGCACCAGGACTTTTCAGCCTCCCCTGCTCTGCCAGGTGCAGGGTGAGCTGGGGGGGAGCATAGCCGGGGCGGTTGACCCAGCTGGCCAAGGGGGTATTCTATACCATATGACATCATGCTCAGTATAAAAACCACGGGGCAGGAGGGCTCTGGGGGGTTTGTCTCGCACAGCTTGTTCGGAACACGTGGGGGGTGAGCAGTTGCGTTGTGCCTCGCCTGTTTTGTATATTCTGTTATTGTTGTTATCATAGTTATTATCACTGTTCTACTTTGTCTTATTTCCATTATTAAACTGTTTTTATCTCAACCCACGGGTTTTCCTTCGTGTGCCCTCCCGATTCTCTCCCCCATCCTACTGGAGTGGGGGGGGTGAGTGAGCGCCTGCGTGGTGTTGAGTTGCTGGCTGGGGTTAAACCACAACAACCTATAATCTTAAAAAAATCCAACCACAACAATGAAAAGTCATTAATTAGTTCTCATTAAGATAATCTAACCAAACCCATTTTATTTGTGCTTTTTCTTCACTTTGTCCAACCTCAGCACAGGTTTATTTACAGTTGCACTCATTCAAGTGCAATTTTTTCTGCCTAGATGTTAAATTTTGCCTAATTTAGGTTGTAAAGCATATTTATTTTAACAAAATGATGTTAAGAACTGGACTGTTCTTTTTTATACGGCAATGAAATGAGGATTTTGTCAATAAAGCTTTCTGTTCAGGGGATAAAAGAAGCAGTAAAAGTAGTTAGTGATGAAAAACAGTTTTGAACTGATCTAAGATTTTTATTTCAAGATGCAGATAAAAATTTTAGCTGTATTTTCAAATCCTTCATGTGGGAAAATATGTGACTGAAATTAAGGTGTATAAGAATATATTTATGCTCAGTAAAGATTTCCTATTAAAGAATCAGTGCCTTGTAATTCACTTATGAACTGTCCTTTGGTCATAAAATTCATTATTGTTTTGAGGCTCAGTAGTTCACAGTAATGAGTTTTAGCTTCATGCAGTGCATTGTCAGTTTAGACACTTCTTGTACTATTTTTCCTTAATGCTTTGGATTACCAAATCATGTGATTAAGTAAGAATCTCACCTTATGTTATTTGTAAGGACGTCATAGCCAAAGCCAGACATGACGGTGATGTTTCTAGGGTGCTTTGTAAATGCTTTATCGTGGGAATATACTACCCCAGGTAGCACCGAGTGGTGGGTGAAGTACTGCCTCTCCCTTTGCCTTAGCCACTGTGACCACCTTTGTTTGTATACCATGAACTTGTGGAGAAAAGCTTGAAAGCATGAAAGAATACTGCCGCAGAAGTACAGAACCTAAAAGTAAAGTAGAAGAAATAACCACATTTTTATGGTTATTTTTAAATAATCTGATGGTGAAGCTGAGCATGTGTTGTTTTTGTGGCCTGGCTTACAGTTTCTGAAGGCGTCTAACTGTTGACACTATTGTCCATTGATATGTATGAGTTTTTGCCCAGGCAAGAACACATAATGGAGATGCTATACAGGTGTATGGAATAGGTAATGTAGATTTACAATCCACCTGGAAGCATATAAGTTTGAAAGTGCAAAAAAGCTTGCATTCTTCTTTCTGATGAGCAGCGTCCAATAGATCTTCATAATGATAAATTTATCAGCATTCGTGTGCTACCAGCGCGCAGTGCTCAGCTCTATGGTGTGAGAAGTTTGTGCATAGATGATATATTTCCCAGTCCTCCAGCTTTTCCATGCAGCGGATTATTTTATTCCTTTGTGAAGAGTTTGCAGGAGGTGGCTAAAATTTCTGGAGGTTTCAATTCTGGAATATAAATTCATTTCATTTCAGGAATGCATTTCTCCCAGAGGCATGTCAGATGGTACCTCTCCATTAATTTTGGGTGTTCTGTGCAGATTCAAGTATTTTGATGGTAATTTGTAGAAAGAAATCACTGACCAACACTGTGGTGTTGGCCACGCCTAAAATGGGTTTGGCACTAGTAACTAAGTATTGCAATGAACAGAGCTCTTCAGCTTGCATTGACAAAATAAACAGAGCTTTCCCTGAAAACCAGACTTACCACCTATTTACTTCATAGTGGGTCTCCCTACAGCACTATATAGTGGTGGAACTCTCTGCATAAATATTCACACAGCTTCTTTCTGATGCCTGAGAAGTTGGGATTTATTTTTTTGGTCCTCTCAACCGCGCAAGCAAGTGGCAGAGCATTCACAGGCTTAGAAGGTGGAGAAGACGTTACATCATATTTTTGTTGCACTCTTGCAGCCATGATCATGCTGTTACTCTGCTGCAAAGTCTTTCTTGTCCACCACAACCTCTTGCATTTGCAGACAATGATGGAGTATATTCTTTTCTCCTACTTCAAACACCTTTGCTCCACTGATCTGTATCAGAATTGCAGAGCTTAGGAAAGCGTTCCTCCCAAACTATTCCATTTGATTTGACTGCCTAAGAGTAATCATTAAATAAAATGGCCTCTATGTCCTGACACTTCCTTTTGGTGTGCCAGAACTGGATGCCAGTGTTCATGAGCTAGATAGGTCTCAGACAAGAGCATAGGGAGGAATAAAGAGTATCCACATGCTTGATGCCTAACTAGCTTTTCTAGCCCTTAAGAGAAATTCCCATCCTCCCCTCAGGTGAGTCCCCAGGGACAGCTGACCAGGGCAAGTGATGTCAATAGCTGATCCATATAAAGAAAAAAAATGTTAGATCCAAGTATTTCCACACGTAGTTTCCAGTTCTGTAGCCCAGGTTTAGTTCATGCATATGTATGTAAATGTACAGAAATGTATGAGAAAATGCTAATCATATGTCCTGCTCTGACATTTTGGAGGCACTGCATTACTCACAGCTGTGCAGCATCAATGTAATGAGCAGGTTATTGCTAAGAGGCCAGATTAAAATTTATGTCACATCATCACTTAGTACTAAAAGCTATTCTAAAAAATGGAGATTTTTGAATTAATTTGATTCAGGGTAGCCTTGTGTCTGAAATGTAGTGTTGTTCTCCACATCTTAAGCTCAAGTAGTTAAGGCAATCTGATTTTTCAGTGTGGGGTTGAAACAGTGACATTAATATCTCCTTTAAGATTCTAAAGAAATATCCAAATCTATTTTTCTTAAAGGAATGTTTCTACCCACAAGAAACCTCTCTACCTGCAACCTGTCTTTATTGGCGAAGGATGTTAGGACCATATACATCACAGGGTCTATTGTCCTGTTAGCTTAATAATGCCAGTGGAAATCTTAAAATTAGTCTTCTTGTAGGTTAATGAAATTCTGAATTAGCAACATCAAGAAATGTACAGAGCCATAAAGTAGCTGTTGTTTAGCCATAATACATTAATACTTCCATGTGGTTGTTATCATTAACATACAGGTAGTGTTATTTTTACTGGGGATTATTACTGCTTTCTAAAATACTTAGTTTCTCAGCAAGCCCAGATGACACAAAACTTGCTGATGTGAGCGGTGTGGAGTCTTGTGAGCAGTATAGTGGAACGTGGTATCTCTTATGGGATGAGACAGATGCTGCACATGTGACACCGCCAGTGAGTTCCAGTGAATCCTGTCACATCTCCAGAGGAATGTGCTTGCTTAAGCCCTGTTCAGGTCTATAAACAGTAATAGAAAGTAGGCTTGGAAAGGATCTTAAGAAGTTATTGAGATTGTACTTTTGCTGCCGAATAAGATCCACTACACCTAACTCATTCGTGACTGACAGTTGTCTAACCTTATTCTTAGTACCTTCTAGTATTTCATCTCCCTAGGCAAACAGTTCCAAGGCTGAACTATCTTTCAGTTCAGAAAGCTTGTCTTAATGTTACACTAAGCCCTCCATTCTGGAAACTTGTGGCATGCATGGGAGCATGCAGCTTAGCCTCTGTTTTTGCTGCTCGAAAGATCCCAAACCCCGTCCCTGCTCGCTCTGCAATGTGTTTTCTCAATTCCTGGGCACGCAGGAGAACAAAAGTACTTTGCCTCCACCCCCTTTCCTACGGGAGCTGTTCTGGTCAGTCTAGACAAGGGTAGATATTAAGGGCTTTCCCTATGTTGGAGGGAAAGACCCTGAGGGGCATCTCTGTGAGTGCAAGAGGGGCTCATGTGAAAAAAAACATGATGTCCATCTTTTTATGCTGAAGAGGAAAGGCACTTACAAAGGGGGCCTGACCCGGTTCTCCACTTGATACCAGGGCGTGGAGAAGGAAGCATAGGGTGGGTTTTCAGGGAGGCAAGCAGGGGTCAGGCATGCATTGAGCCAGGCCCCATCCCTCTTCCAGAAGCTGCTGCTGGGTGTGCTCCTGCTGAGGACTCATGGCTCTTTTTGGGCTGGAGCAGAGGAGACCAAGTGGCTCATTCTTCTGCTCCCTTCAGCATTGTCTTGGAGCTTGGTCCCAGTCCTGCAGAGAGGAGGACAGGAACGAGAGGGGACAGTGACTGGRAAAAGAGCAAGAGAAGGAGTTTTCAGGCTCTTGCCAGCAATGAGCTCGGAGCCGCTAAAATCTATACCATGTCCCTTGGTAATTTAAACCTATTACTTTCGCCTGTCTGCAGCAAACATGGAAAACAGTTTATTCCTTTCCTATTTATAAAAGGTTTTTGTATAAAAAGGAATTCTCTTCCTCCTGCTCAGCTTTCTGCGGGCTACGTGATCCCTCAGTCTTTCTGCGTACGCGATGGGTGCAAATTCTGATTATCCCTGTTTCTTCCCAGTTGAAGTACACTTTTCCCAAGGGGCACTCTCAAAGGTAAGCCAGCTTTACCACATCGTGCTGAACAGACAGAATACTTTATGAGCTTACATATGACTGTCCTTTCAATACTTCCAATGGCAGAGCTGCCTTTTTTGCCTAACACTGTGAGCTGGGCAGCCACTGATCTCATTCTGCTTGTGTTAGAAATGTGGCCCTGCTCTCCAGTCAAAGCAGGGATTTTGTGCAGTGCTATTGCTGGTGAGAACGGCTCTGTGATCACGAGAGGAGTAGGGGTGAGGTGGGGAGAGCGATAACAGGGATGAAGGAGGGGCTCAGTCTTTCCAATTCTTCCTACTCTCACCACACAAACCTGCAGTTTTGCATACTGGCCACTTAAAAAATATTTTGAGGTCATTATTATTCTGTTAATTTTGTTTCATATGTGAGCTCAGATTCCTGGCTGTGAACATAAGTGATTAATTAACTAAAAATGCAGTTTCTTTGGACTCTTACCAGGAACCAGGCCTGTAACTGAATAGTGTGATGGATGACTGCTTGCATAGTTCAGGGAGATCCTTTCTTATTTGTTCTAAACTCTGGACTTCAGTTTCAGTCCAGTCACCTACAATGAATTTGTCTTCCTTTAAGGTGTATGTTGGAGTTCAGGTGGATTGACAATGTCCTTTTCATATCTTCTGTTCCATTTGTTATGGAAATCAACTGTCATTTAACAAGGCCCTATTCTGCACCGCACTGACTGATGAGTGGAGAATCAACCTTCTGGAAAAGAAAACAGATTAACTTTAAGCATTGGTGCTCTAACAACTAGAAAAACAGCCAGAGTCAACATTTGTTTTGTCAAATTCTGGATAATGAAATGAATGGTACAGAGGGTCATTAACTCATATCCTAAATGATTCGTGTAAAGGAAATATTCCTAGATGGCAAAACAAGATTAGCTGTTTAAACAAACCATTCCACAAAGATGATGAGAGTGTATGGAAATTTCTTCAAGAGTTTGAAATGGCAACAAGAGAACCTTGTGGTTATGACCAGTCTTCCCACTGCATGCAAGGAAACCAGCTTGGTTCAAACCCTTATGGAGTGATATAAGGTAATTTTCTGTTTCGTGATGAAGGGAGTGTTTGAACACATTGGCAGACCTTTTACAGCATATGGTTAAAAGAAAAAGAATCCCTGCTGTCACGGTTGAAATCTGCATTTTGAGTACTCGGACAGTCAAAATCTGCTCAGATGCCTTTGTATGAGCTTGAATTTGATATATTTTCTTCGAGAAGAATTCCTTTCAAACAGCTTATGTACTTTATTGTGCAGAAGAATGTTGCAGAGAATACAGATAGAGGCAGCTGTACCGAGCATACCCAAAGACTGCGCTTTGGGAAGGGCAGAAAGCTCGTCACTGTGATTATGCCTCTTTGAAAAGCCTTCTAATCGTACCCCATTGCCCATGTTTTGAATGTAAATCCTAGTAAGTTAGGACTTGATTCAAAGTCCACTGATCACAGAAATAGCCTCTTTTTTCTCTTCAGTGGGCTTTTCTCCATTTGTTTTCCAAAGGCTCCTAAACTCTGCCCTGCATTTGGACTTGCATGACATTGCTAGTTGGATATGCCAGAACATAATCACTTGTAAACCAGGGATAAGAGACGTCTTGTTAGTGTCTGGATGTATCATTTAAAAGGCTTTCTTGTAGCCTTTCTGAAGGGGGATATTTTTAGACCTAGCAAGCTGGAACCATCTTTTAATCACTCATTTTTTTAATTACTATTCCATGGCTAGACTTGAGTCAAATATTTCTTTAGGTTTTATTTTGGACCAGCCCAGTAATTTAAACTATGTAAGTGGAAGTGACATTGCACTCTTGTCTCTGCATCACCATGTAGAAATTTTCTGCTTTCTCATGCTCTCAGCCTCTTGGTCTTCTAACACGATGTCTTGGGTTAGCTGAAGGTCTGATTTCAGTATAGTTGCTTTAGTACAGTTGCAGTGCAGATTTAATCAGTTCAGTTCGTTCCTCACAGGTGACCCGACAATTCCTTTTTCCTAGAAATTTTTGGTTACAACATAAAGTTGCATTATTCATGCAATTTACTGCAATCTTAATAGTATCTGTGTATGTTATCTTTAACTTTGTCAACTGCAGTTAGTATATTGAGTGAGAATTCAGCTTTCATATTCCCCCATCCCCTTCTAAAAACCCCTGCCCTTCCGCTTGTGGAAGGAAGTTGAGTGGCTGCGCTCTAATGGCTTGTCAAAAAGGAGGCGGTTAAGAAGAGTGCAATGTGAGTCTGGCTTTTTCCAGATCTAATGATTTTAAAGGMAATATTATGATTTGGGAGTCTGGATTCCCAAGAACTTGGGCTTGGTACTACTGCATTTGGCTGTATGCATCTTTTTATAGTGCCACATTGGCTCTTCAGCATTTTGTCATCTTTCCACTGTCATTACTGGAACTGTGTTTGTAGTGTCCTGGTGACTCTGTCAGGGAGAATGTAATAAATTCACTTTTCTTATCATTCAAGACAGGTAAGATTTTGATATATATCTTGAATGAAGCTCTGACGTGATTTTTCTGGAATTACCAACTTTCTGGCAGAAAGCTGAAAGGAGAGCTGGAAACATTTACCACATAAATAATTCTTGTGTTTGTTTCTAAAGTAAGGACATATGTATGAGCAAAGGTAATATTTTGTTTTCCTTTTCTTTCATCTTTTCATACATATATAATAGATATTTTCACTAAAGTGGGCATTTACCAAGTACCTTTTCAATTAATTCAGCTGTTTTAATTTAATTCTACTTTTTACAAAAACTAATTTGAAGAGAGTAGAGTCCTAGATTAAAACATGTGCTTCAGTACAAGTTTATTGAACTATATTTGACTTAACAATAGATAATGCAAGCAGAAGGTGACACACTTTCTTTATATTGAATGTGTTTAAATATTTGTGTTAAACTACTAATTCCAAAGGCAAACAACAAATACAAATATAATTTCTTTTTGCTGTCCTGCATCTTGCAGTCAGTGATTTGGATTACAGCCTTTGGGGATAGTTGCTAAATCATGGCATGAGATTAGTGTCAAATTGAAAGTTAGCAAAATGAAATGGCAGGAATTATGCCAAATTCACCTGCCATTTGTTGCTACCAGGTTTTGCAACTGGGTTTTTGATCTCCAGCACCACCTGCCTGATCACCTGGTGAAGGTGTGATCTTACTGCTTCGATGTGAAACCTCAACACTGTTTTCCGTTATCAGGATGCTGCACTGGCTGTCCATTGGTTTCCAGTGGAGTTTAAGACGTTTATTGTAAATCACAAAGCTGTAAGTGGCTTGGAATAGTCCAATGTGGGAGGAGCCAACAACATCCTCTTAATGGCCTAAGACAAAGAAAATCTTTCTCCTTCTATGCCCCTCAGTGGTGACATTTCAGAAAGGCTGTGAGGATACCGTCTAATGGGATTTTTGGAGCCTATACTTCCTAGAGAAACAAAATCCCGGACATAAATTATTCTAGAAATCAATTAATGTTTCAAAGCTCCTGGGATTTCACTGTAGGTACTGTATTGTTACTGAATCGCCAGGGTGCCTAGAATTTCAGATAGTATTTTAGATGTAATTTTAGTTGTATTTATAATAAAACAGATTTGATAACCATAATGTAATCTAAAAGATTTGTGTACGATACACACAGACATACAACCTACACATGCTTTTTCCACCATTCAGGAAGGTACTTCATTTTACATGTAAACTAAACCCTAGTCAAGCAAGTACCTACAAAACTTTAAGACTGTTGAGTTTGATGAGACTAAAACCTAGATTATGGTTAAACACATACTCACGTGGGTTCCCAAAGAGGCATCTTCTTTTTTTTAAAGGATAATATGTCCTTTCCCTATAATCAGATCTGCATTAGTAGAGGGAGTCAGGGTTTGTGTACAAGGTCACTGTTCATGAGTTGGAGCATTCAATGGTCTCCCATGCTTTATATAATACTTTAACAAACAAAGAATTAAACTCAGCTAATGCTTTGCTTGGCAGGTGAGAAATGGCAAAAATAAATTGAATTTGTTCAATTTTTTGTAATGCTGATGGAAGGAAAAAAGGTAGGGTCTGGCTCTTACTTACACAAAAGGTTCTTTATGACATTTATGACTAAAAATGCATGAAATGAGAGTGAACATTTACATCTCCTTTAATTACAGGATCCCTTAAATAGTGGGGAGCTAAACTGGAAAACAGGATTGCCAGTCCTTGCTATTTGAATCTGTTCTTTTTCTGGAGCTTCTGGAATCACCAAAATAGGAATGAACTTAAACTGTCATGGAAAGAAAACTGAAAAAGATAGTAGTATTTAAAATTGCAGAGAAAATCTTGAAAATATGACCCTACATCATCTTAATGGCCCAGAAACCAAGAGACAAATAGAACGAGATTTAAATGTATTTTTTAATATCATGATTACGAAATGAATCTCAAGTGTTTTGAAATCTCTTACATGAAATTTTAGTACTTATTGGAAGCTGTGATACTAGAATACTGGGAATACTCGGCATCCTGATCATAGACTTGGTAGTTAAATGGAAAATTTGCCAAAGCGAGTGTGTCAGAACAATGTCCTTTCCCAATCCCAGAGCTCATTCTGACTTTTCACGTATATAGAAAGTGCACAGTGATGGATAATTCTGCCTTGCTATGTTTTGTTGGCAAAGAAACATTTTTGCCAGCAGAGAAACAGTTGCAGTCATTAATCTATACCAAAATATCCGTAAGATGGTGCTGTATCTTAAATCTGACCGGAGTCATTTGCATTGAAAAATAAAAAGTATGTTGCAATTGTAGCTTAGAGCTCTTGTTATAAGCTGAGTATTGGTAACAATTTCCTTGTCAGGCATATTGCAAATGTTAGTTTCCAGTCACTCCAATATGTTAATTTACATGTATTAAAATAGTAGTCACAGCATCTTTGTTCAAGCCTGAAAAATGTAAAATCAGCTGAAAGGCAGTTTCAGTGGCGCTCGGGATATGAGCTGCCAGTAGCTTGCTTTCACAACCGAGTTTTAGTCCATCCTTTTTTCCTAAAGGCAAGTGATGGTCCAAGGACTCCTCCAGTCATGACTTCAATGAAAAAAGAGACAAAACGGTGTGCTGGGAGTTCTAGTTAAAGGGGAAAGATGAGTGATAATGGCCAAATCTGGCCAGCAAATGAAAAGACTGTGGGAGAAAAGAATCTGAGACATTATAACCACCCACACAGGCAGTGAGAGCAGAAATTTAATGTGCAGCCAACACACAGTATTGCAGGATTTTGGCGAGAACATTGGTGTCGAATGGAGGACTGGCTGAAGAGCAACCAATTACAGCATTATTCCTCTGGAGCCTGGGCAGTGGATTATAGCTCAGGAATCGCCTTCCCCCACATCTCATGGCTGGAGTAATGCACAGCCAGGGCTGAGCTGCCTGTGGTGCCATGGCTCCCAGCCCAAGCCAGCCAAATTGCTGACAGGAGGAGGGAAAAGAGACTGCCGGAGAGGGAAAAGACTGTCACATCTGCTGATGTCCTTGCAATTCCACGTGTGTTTCAGCTAGAAGGCTACAATCCTCCAAAGACCTTGTTGCTCTGGGAATTTTGCGTGCATGAATCATTCAGGTTTGCCCGAACATTTTTCTCCCTGCTTGTTTCTCTGAAGGGGTGAGATGACAAGAGCAACTAATCAGCTGATAAATCTCTGGTTCTCAATATAATTTATTTCAGTTATGCATTTACTTCTGGAGTTATTTGTACATAGTCTGAGTCAGTTTTTCTGCCTGAAAACAAGAGTCCGGGAAGTCATGGTATGCAAAATGGCTAATGCAGAAGAAGAGGAAGAAGGAAAGATGGGTTCGATGCAGCATCATGCTGTAGGCAGTAAGGAAAAAAGGAAGTGGCGAATGAACTGTCCGTGGTTAAAGGAGAGGGAGAGCACTTAGTGTCGGCAGTGCACCTGAGCTGGTCCAGGCTAGACCAGGAGATGGAATACGCCAGTAAGAGACTCACAACATCTTCCCTCTGTTTTTGAGGGATTGGGGTGATATTCTCTGTAGATAGCATTCTCCTTTGCCTTTTTGGATAAACCTGTGACCCTGTTGATTCCAGACCTGGTGAAACTCTGATGACCTCATTATAGAAGGATAGAAACTCCTTTCCAGCTGGCTAATGAATTTCATTCACCAGTAAATGTTATGTAGAAAAACCTGTGTGCTTGTACTTCTAACTTTGGTCCCTAGATTGCAAAAAATCACTCCTTTTGATGAAAGATACAGCACAAACTTGAAAGATATTTTCATTTTTCTCCTTGCTATTTAGCAAAAACTGAAATATCATTCTTAATATCATGATCGTATGATAACACCTCTCTGCAGGCAAATTGGTTCTTGAATGATTCAAGGAGGTTCAGATGATCAAGGAGGAAAAGAGGAAAGCATAAGCTACTTTAATGGAGCTAATATAAATTGGAGACTAAAAAGATACATATATAGAGCAAATGTAGTGTGTGCCAGATTATTCATGAAATGCTATAGGATTAGTTTCAAGAGGCTACATGCTAATGTATGGTTAGAACTTCTATCTTGCATCATGTATCAGATGCTGTCAATATATTTTGGTTTACTTTAATCCTGTGAATTCTTGTTAAACACACTTCAGGAATTTTTCTTCCTGCCTATAGTGCCATCTTTCAAGCAGCATTCTGATTGCCTTCCAGTGTAATGATGCAAGACCTGATTATAGAGACAGCTAACTCTGCTGATGTGCTGTGTTATTATAATGCCACCTGATACCTCATTCATTTGATACATTAGGTAGTGTACTACATCAACAAAGCAAAGTGCTCACATCATTTATACAAAGATGGAATGTTTCAGTGGCAAGCATGAATTCAGGATAAAAGCTATATATATGCAGCAGTGCCAAAATGCCCCTTGGTTTTGTCTTTTTCACTTTATGAAACTTGTTAGATAATTCAAAACCAAGAAAACCTATTAAAAAAAAGATGGACTCATGAACTCATCCATTATGATCTCAACATGACAGAATTCTTGGTTTGCTTTATATATATATACCATCATCAAAATAAGAAAAGGAAAAAAGTAAAGTGTTTCTGTAATGTATTTATTTTATTGTTTTATAAAGCAGCTATCTCCAGGATAGCTGATGACTAAACGCTGCCTTTTCAGTAGGTATATAAATGACATACAAACAGAAGTAACTTCTAAAATGAACTCTAAGATATGCCATAAAAGTCATAGATGTTTGCAGTTAACAGTCTTTCTGACAAGCGAAGACATCAGAGTGTCACATGAGGAATAGGTCCCCTCTGGAGAGACGTACACCACCAAGTCCCATGCAACAGCAATCGCAGAAGCAAATCACTCCTCTGAACTCAGGTTCTGTGACAGAACATAAAAGAGAGGTAAAGAATCAAACAACTGGGTCCCATACCATTAAGAATATTTAGGTATTATCCTCTGTTCCTGATGTAGGGACTCTTGAGGACATCCCAGGCTGAGTACAGCCTGCATCTATTTTACACACTCTTACAGTGCCTGTGTGATTCCTCAGGTAACCACTGTGACCACAGCTGGGAGATACGTCATGGCATTTCCACGAGGATCCATCACTTACACCATCCCTGTCCTGGACTACAGTGTTGTGTCTCTGCTTGGCCCTGCCTTGAAGAGAGGCTGCATCTGTGTATGGGACAGGGATGGAGCAGGGCCCGTTCCTGTGGGTTTGTTGCTACAGCCCGGCTC
This sequence comes from Oceanodroma leucorhoa, assembly GCA_030449065.1. Taxonomy (NCBI): domain Eukaryota; kingdom Metazoa; phylum Chordata; class Aves; order Procellariiformes; genus Oceanodroma; species Oceanodroma leucorhoa. Next base: position 4,039,729 of record JASVER010000059.1, on the reverse strand, counting down.
TCCCTGAGCCAGACTGCAGCTCTGACAGGTCCCCTGAGAGGCGAAGAGGGCAGGTGTCCAAGAGAGGTGGGACAGCCTCATAAATGAGGTGCACACAGTGTACCTGCATGTACGCAACACGCCTTTCACACACGCCACTTCTTTTTCCCAGACAGGTTCCTTGTTCATGTTTGTTATTCACCATGTCCAGGCTTGTTGCTCAAGCTCCTCCAACTACATCCTTTCTTCTGCAGGCACCAGTGGTTTGGTGCTGGTGGAGGTCACCTCACGCTTTTGTGCCTGAGTATTCCTGGTGTGTTTTTCAGGCAATCCTGTGGCTAGATAGTGAGGATTATGAGGTAATTTAGCTTTCAGATGGTAACTGAGGAGCAGCTACAAATGCAGCTTTGAGCTAAACTCCTTCCACCCTGAGTTAAGACCATCCCGCAGAGGTGGCTGCTGATCTGCTTGTCCCTGTGACCTTAGCAGTCAGGGCTGCTGAGACTGGGGAAGTTCTTCCTATTGTCAACCACGAGAAGAGCAAAGGAATCTCCGTCTCCAAAATATATTGGCTTTTATGTCCTTTGTCATGCGAGATCTTCAGGCTATGGAGAGGACAGTGTCATGAAGAATGATCCCATCCCAAAGCCGGTGGATCTTACAGTTACAGTTTCATATTGCTAGTCTTTCCTGATGGTTCAGAAGGGGGACCTTGATTTCTGACAAACTGTGGGTTGGTGGTCTGGTGGAGAATTGTCCTGTCTTTATGTAGACAGAAGACTCGCTGAGAGTGGTGAAGACTATCGTGAATTCACAAAGAACAACCAACAACCATACAGGCTACCCAATACTGTGACAGAGCAGAGGAAATGCAGGTGTTGAATTGGTTGTGAAAAACATGCTTGAGATTAGAAATATTACAGTGGTGATTTTCAAAGAGTGTATGGACTTCCTTAAGGAGGTGGGGGAACTAATGTAGCTTGATTCCTGTGCCACGTTATCTGCAATAAAGTGCAATCCTCTGCTTAGATAAGGGCTGCATCCTACTCCTGAGTCAAAATCTGCCAGCACAAGATTTACAGAGCACTTGGTGGGCAGACTTTGCACTATGACTGGGATAGAGAATTTCAAAATGTCTTTAGCAGATTCAGTGTAGTGGAGGTTTCATCAGGTGAATGTGGGCCTGGGAGGCTACAGCAGGACTCTTCTGAGACAAAGGCTACAACAGGCCAAAGGAGCCATGTTTCAGAGGAGCAAAGCCTGGTTTGTGCTCTGGTCAAAATGTCCTTGTTCCGTCTCTTCTACCTCTTTCAGTGTCATAGCCCATAAGTCTTAAAGCATGGCTAGTGCTGAGAGGCTCGGAGGTATTTAGTGTACAGGAAGGAAGTGCTGAACATAACGCAGAGCCAGAAGCTGCTCTTGGTATGTTTTCAATACATTTCACCTGACACCCCAGCTGAGAAGTAATTAGCATGGACTTTAGCCTTACAAGGGAAAAATACAGTGAAAGGCAGATTTGCTGAATTGACGCTTAGAGAGCACACTTGAGCAGAACTTATTGTGCTCATTTGTCAGCTAATTCATTAGGGTTCATGTCATGCTGTCAGGGTGCTTGGCTGTGTTCTGTAATGGCATTTTTTTCCTCTGCTGAACAGCAATTTTGCAATCGCTGTGTCAATTATTACAATGTAAAATATTTGATATATTATTAGATGAAAAGTAAACTTATCTTGTGCTAGGAGTTGCATCAGAATGTAATAAATGCTCTTGATGCTCATTGGGCTTTACAGAGAGAGGCACTGGAGAGAGCAAATTGTCTAGAATGAAACTACCATCTGGAAATTTTGTCTGAAGCCTCATTGCAATTGAGGTTTAAAGAGATTTTTTTTTTTAAATAGATCTTATTTGAAGGAAATATATCTGTATGGATAATTCAAAAGCCTAACTGAATTTCAATAAATTCTGATAAAGTGGAGGTGTAATCCAGTATCTCATCTGTATCCCTTGCATATCTAATGTTCAACAGGATCTCAATGAGTTTATAAAATGCTCCACAGTATATCAGATAACTTTATTTGCATGTAAAGAACACTGATCTAGGTTATTTGAAGATTTTTGGTTGTGATAGCAAAAGATATGCTTTGTATAGTTTCAGGGGTTTGGTTTTTTTCTTGAAAAGCCTCATGCCAATCAGGTTCTTCAGAAAAATAGCCATAATCCTCCCTAGAAGCTATGAGCTTGAAGAAATTCGGTTTAAAATAAGAAAGGCCCAAAGATTCAAGCAATTATGTGATGTGCTATTACTGAGGAGCCAAGGTCTGTCACAAATGTGTGGTTTTTCATTATGAGATTTTAATAGAAAAATGTGAGTCACAGCCAAGCTCTCCCAGTTTTTTGGCAGTAGTTCTTTAAATGACCCAACTGGCCAAAATTACACGTGGTTCATTCTCCTCTTCATCTGTTCTCCAAGGAGAGAAATGTGTGAAGTGTAGTGCTTTGCTGTGATGGGATTATTGTTTAAGGTTATGTATTTATTTCACTTTTATTATATAATCTGCTGTTTACTTTAAAAGAAGGTAATTTTAAAGCTATTTTCTTTGCAGTTGAAGCAACAGGGTGAAGTTTCCGGCTGACCTTACTGCCTATGGGAATCCATATCACATTTTCTTACACCTGAAAAGTCCGAGTTCTCTGTAATAATTTAGGAATAAAATTATTTTGTCCCTGAGGTATAAACCATGATATTAATCCTGAATTTTCCAGTTGGTTTGGGCCCATACCATGGAGCGTCGTTAAGAAAAGTATGGCTCTTGTGACCCTGAACGATACTCTGGGAAATCAGTGCTGCACATGTACGCAATGATGTTGTTCCACAGTTACCCAGGTTGTTAGAGGGATGGGCAAGTGCACTTTGTGCCGCTGACACGGCTGCTTTGTGCCGAGGCAGGTTGCTGTAGCCTGCAAGAAACTCCATGAAGGTGTGTGTAAGGGAGGCCAGCTGCTGCTCGCCGGGATGGAGTGGGGTCTCCCAAGCAACTGAAGCCGGTCGGAGATGCTGGCTGTGAGAGTTTAGTGACACCGAGAAATGAGAGATTGTGCCTTAGCAACAGGCTCAATTGGCCATAATGAGTATGTACCTCTAACCACAAACAGCTGCACGGAAAATTCTTCAGAGTGATTTCATCTGCTGCTAACATTGTCCTGCCTCCCCTGGACTCAGAGCCAGCCTGCTGGTCCTTACGCGAGAGAGAATACGCCTAAGGACCAGGCAATTTACTGACACTGATGTGATCAAACGTTTTGAAGGATAGCTAGAGCTGTGTGTCATCTGCATAGCACTACCATGCACGTCTGTGTCATTGGCTCACCTACTGCTAACATGTATGCGCTGATTTGGATTCCCAATAAACATTGTTTTCAACAGCATCAATAGGCCTCATTAGGGGTAGGAGACAGGTCACAGGCAAATGTAGAAGACAGATTAGATGGCAAGGTGCCCACAAGGCTGGCTTAAAGAAAATCTTTAATATAGATTTCTTCATGCTAGTATTATCACCTAGGAAGTAGGTAAGACTGATCTGAAGTATGTATAGTATGGACACCATCAGGACTGGTTGCACCATAATATAGGTGCTTTAGAAAGAGGGACAACATACAAATATTTTTTAAAAGATATTTTTCATTCGGTATTGTGCATACCTATATCAATTCTTCTCCAAAAACAGTACCATTCTCTCCCATCTCTCTTTCCTATATCTAGTTATTCTCATCATCTACCTCTGAGCTCTTTACTTTTATACAGCGTCTTTTGGGGAGATAGGGAGATGAGAGCCAGATGCATCATTCTGTCAATTCAGAGAACTGCATTGTTATACTTCTGTTATTACTTTCCTACCCACTCCTTTTAAATTCTAGCAATCTGATTGCTTCTTAACTGCTGTCACAGACAGATCAGAGATTTGTATTACACTGTCCACAATCATTCCTAAGTCCATTTCCTGAATGGTTACAGTTAATTTAGGACCACGTAGTGTGGCTGCATGGTTCAAATTGTTCCTTCCACTGCTCATTAACCTCACATTTATCAACTTTTAAGAAAAGCTTAATCCTTTTACCGTTAATTAGATTGCATGAACATAAGAATGGAGAAAATGTATATACTTCTATCATTTTAAGAAAGAAGGCATCAAAACCTCAATTTTAAATGAATCTCCTATCAAATCAGAATGAAACCCTGCTACTTACGGTGTGAAAGCCAATTACTTTTGTTCACCAGACTTTAGAAAGTCTCTGATTGCCAAAAAAAAAAAAAAAAAAGAAAAAGGAAAATGAAAAGAAAAAGAAAAAGGGAATTTTCAGGTTAACTTCAAGAGACTATTTATATAGCCCTTCTAATATAACAGAAAGGGCTGATAAAGAATGACATATTCAATATATAATGTCTGGTTTAAGTACAAATATTCCTAAGGTAATATATGTAATTGGGGTCGTATTGCCTAATGACTGTCTCTATTTCCCAAGATCAACCTGCTTTCAAATTTCAGTTGCTTTTTCCTGATTAACATTCCAAATTCTGCTCTCCCTCCCCATTAAAATTCCTGCCCAAGGCAACTTAGTTGCTCACCCTAATACTCTCTCTGTTCACATCAGCATGACCAAAAGGGTGCTCCAAAATTCGTCTCTATCTCCAGGCTCTCTTAGTAATTTATAATTCCTAAATTACTATCTTTCCTTTTATTATATTAAACTGAACCTTCCCTTTGAAGCCCTACATAACTTTAGTCCCAAGAGAGCACAAGCTATGTCTTGTACTCTCAGTTATCTCTTTTGCCTTTTCTACTCCTGACACTCTTACAAAACACTGCAGCTGCAGACATAAGCAAAGCAGAATATGACCTGCAGAAACATTGCCACCAAGCAACACGGCTGGAAGAAATCAAAAGGATCGTGGTGTGATTCCCAGTTAACAGGTTGCTTTTGCAGGGGTGGCTGTTTGAAAAATTGTCTGTTTCATTGTAAAGGAACATTTGATGCAGAAGCTGCTGAGATGCTGTCATTTTGCAAAATTATTTTCACCAGGATAAAATGATGTATAAAGAGGTAGTTAGCTGTGTGAGCTTTCCATGCTTAATTTTTACCCATTTGATCAACCGACTGCATTCTTTCAGACTGCATTAGACTTCTTTCATTTCCTAGAAATAAAAAGGCAGTCATATCACAGGAGAACTATGTCGTTATTATTTCAGGAGACTTTGCTTTTAACGTAATCATATAAAAAATAAATAGTGAAAATTCTGTGCTGCCAGGGATAACAACTGGCTTGTCAACATTTCAGAAGTGTTACCCATGGAAAGCACAAAAAAAAACTAGCCTAATTTTTAATGTAAGAAAGAGTGCTAGGAAATGGTGAATATTTTTATTTTTTAAAGTCTCTTTATGTTTGTAAATGTAAAAATCTCTAGATTAAACCACATGGTATTCTTGATATATCATCTGTCAGATTCTCAACTGATAGAAATTAATTTAGCTCACTGAGTGTAGCAGGTCTGCATTTTTTCACCCTACTTGTATAACTTACCCAGAGCAAGAACATGAATGTAGAAGGAAGGCAGAATTTCATTATTATTAGCCATGTTCTGATATATCTGTTGAAATGATGAGCTAAATGCTAGCTGTAAGCCATGGAGGAAAGTCTAGAGCCTTCACAGCCATGGCTCTGGAGTTGGTGAAACATCTCTTGGAGTACATGTGACCAGTCAAATCCCTTCATATCAGTTTTCAACTGCCCTGAGTACGATTGTGGAAAAGAGTAGTTTGATCAGATGAGTGGTTGATGCATTACAAATACTTTTATAAAGGAAAAGCAACAAACTCTTGTAGGCCCATTTTCATATCTACAATCACTTAGACAAACTCTATCAGCTGAATTGCTGATTGTCCCTTGGATTAGTTGCTTAGACAGGTTAATAAGCTTCACAAGCTTGATGTGTCAGCATTGCTAAAATACCTCAAGAAAAAGACTATGGCAAGCTTTGAAAAGGTGAACCTAAAAACATCAACATATAACCGTTGTTTTAAGTAAATACTGGGTTCCCATTGTAGCAGCTGCAGCAATGACGTTAACCCACTGCCCAGGTGTTGTAGGATTCCCATGTGGGGTGCTGAGCTGGTTTCTGGGAATTTACATATTTCCCCTAGAACTTCTTCAGAAGTCATTGTAGCTTCTGAGGTGAGCCCTCTGAAGCATGTCTCTGAGCAAGAGGCCTTTGAAGGCCAACAAGAAGGCGGTGGAGCTCAGTTCTGAAGTAAGAACACTGCTATGGACACGTACTCACTGTCCTGCAGGGAAGGCTCAGATTTCCATATCATGTGAGGACCGGAGCAGTTTGGCAATTGAGTGCTTTTGCTTTCAATAAACCACTCAGCTCACTATTCTCCTGGAAGGATTAGGAGAAAGCCTTCCCTGGGAAATCTCCCAGGTTTTGTTTTCCTAACCCTTTCTTTGCCTACATAGACTTTCCCCTAAGTGAAGATGATAGAGACCGTAGACCTCCCTGCAGACCTATTCCTAAAGTAAACAAATAAAGAAGAACAATATTGTCAAACAGGCATCTAGGATTTGGACAGTCGATACTGGAATTAGCTCACAGCCATCTGTCTTTGAAAGGAAGAATTGGCTGGCAGTTCAGCTCTAAAAGAAACAAACAATTCTGGGTATTTCCCCCCCACCTTTTATTTTTTATTTGTAGGCACAGAAAAAAAAAATCAGTTCATTTTGACTATATTGAAGAAACCTGTCTCTCACAGTATCTGCAAGGAAGTAAAAGACTGCAGAAGACTAAATTCAGGCTGATATGCCTCCTGTTTTACTTGTAATTTTTCATAACTGTTTATGACTTAAACAAGCCTTTTTTTATTATATATCAGTGACATGCTCTCAGGTCTATACTGTCCCCTTCTTCCAGGGAAAATCTCTGTAAGACTCTCCCCCTTTAGAGGAAAATGCCTGATTTTTCTGTGTGGAGTGAGCAGCCATGCAGAAGGGACTGACTATGCAGTTGTGGACAACACAACCCTAATCCTGCCCACCCCAGTCACTGGAGTCTCTTGATCAGTGTTACTCATTATTCAGATATTGCCAGCATGCCTACTCCAGCCTTTATTCTTCTTGTGCCTCCTGAGGGAAGGAAGCAGTATGGTATGGAAAACATCAGGGCCGTTGTGAGATCGGCATCCTCCACTCAGCTCATGGCCCGCGCTGTCCATGGGTGGTGGCTGGCCTTGGCCGCAGATGCCCGTCAGGCTGGCTCCGAGGTGCGTCTCCTGTGGGCTGAGAGCTGGCTCCTCTGCTTTCCTCTCGACGGTTCTTGAGAGAAGAGATCACGTTTGATAAAAAATTTAAACTCATGCCTCTGTATCCACCTTTTCAGGTCATACACTAACTTCACACAACGTTCTTCAAACATCGGGCCTTATCCAGGGATTAAAGAAGTCAAAATCTTTTTTACTGACTTCACTGGTTTAAGGCTGGGCTCCTTGCTTTGGTTAGAAGCTCCTCAGAGGGACTGGGGAAGTGATAAGGCCTTCAGTGCAGCGTGTGATAATTTCTCTTTGTTTGTGTGTGGCATTTTTTCAGTGACGTTGCTTATTTTTTTCATTCAACCTGTACATCACTTAGATTGCTTGAAGCCATTAGACTTGATGATTTCTTTGCAAAATGAAGTGGAAAAACATATTCAGTCAAGGCCAGCCTCTGAAGAAACCCATTGTTTGCAGTGGTTCAATTTAATTTGAAATATATCACATCAATTTCTATTGTTAAGTTTAGTATTTCAGCACTATGGAACCTGATGAGATGAAATTACATTTGCACTGTAAAATCAGATTTGGCTCTTTGAGTGATGAACTGGTGAGGGATTGTATTTCATTATGTATATTGCAAAGAAAAGAGCATGCTTTGCCACACAATAGTAGCTTGCACACAGCCATTTTTTTTTCTTTTTAGTTTAATGTATGTTTGTGTGTGAATGGTCTTTTGGTCATAAAGTGCCAGTGTCTTTAAGTTTTAAGCTCCCTAACTTTTCCAGTGAATTTGAATCTACAAAATGGTTACTATGCTCCTTTAAAGTGTTATGTTGCTTTCATAACCTTGGATTTTCCAACACTGTGTAGCTGAATATTGTTGTTCGTTTAAGTGCAGTGTGATTAGCTGTCCTTGAATATATCATCTGTGGCAGTTTGATCATGTAGCAGAGTGCCAGGAGTCGAAGGATGCGAGAACATCCTCTACACCCACCAGGTATACTTACATATTCTGCAGCAGGTGTATAAATTCAGGGTTTGATTTGGAAAAATATTCCTGAGAAAGACAACTCAGATAATAGATACATCTAGTTAAAAAACACTGGCCTAAGGAGATGTATGAGTTCATTGACATTTGCATAAAAAAATGTTTAAGTGTGTATATTTTCCTGAATAATGGCCTTAGATTTATTCCCACTAAAGTCCAGCAACTAAACCGATGTTAGACACCTAGACTTGGGAGGCCCAGTAATCCCTTTAATAATTTGAGTCTGCCCATTAATTAGGTTTACAAACTCCTTGAAATATTGCATGACTTAGATTTCTTTAAAACTGCAGAACCCTCAGAGTTTCCAACATGAACATGCTTTCAGTTACAAAATAGGAATTTATTTGTTTACATACAATTTAAAATTGAGGTTTTATGGATTTGAATGCAGAAGATGCTTTTCTATAGGTAAAATTTCTAAAAGGTTTGATAAGCAATTTGCTCTACATGGGAACCCAGATTTTTAATTTTTTTTTTAGATGTAATTACATGAGCCACAAAATCTATTCAGATATTAACAACATGGTTCTTCTGTGGTATTACTGCCTTTTTATTTGGAAGAAATTAAAGAAGTTCAATGCAGCCTGGAAGAATTCAGTCTTTTGATCTGATGGGTAAAAGTTAAGTATGGAAAGCTCATATAGTGCAAGATTGATCAAACTGACAATTCCTTTTTCTGTTCCTGCTTGAAATTTCTGGGAGGAATTTTTTTTAATGTTACAATTGCCAAAAAGTCTTTATAGATTGGACTTGAGGACTAGAAATCTTCCTTAGAGAAAGAAATCAGCTGCTACAGCTTTAGGGCTGTTTGCCTTAGATTTATCTATTAGCAAGTTTGTAAAATACCATGCTGTTAAGCAGACTGAGAAGTGTACAGCTTGAAAGTCTGTTTGAGAACACCGAGAAGTCCAACAGCTATGTGCAGCCTCAAGCCAGCTAGCTCTGTTTGACTTATTGCTCCTTGCTTTCCTGTAGCTGCAGCTGTGTCTGCACTCTTGTAACGCACACCTTGCACAGTTATTTATGTCCATAGCAACATACCATGGGCAAAACTATAAATTAATAGACCACTTTGATTTAAGCACATTATCATCATTTTGCACAGCTTGTATCACCCCAGAAGCAGAAAAGTACTTGGAGAATCTGATGCCAGGTATAACCTGCTTTCTGCACAGTCCAGTCCGTTGCTACAGTATTTACTCCATCTGTCCCTAAGTCCTGAACCTCCAGCTGCCGTTCCCGTCATCACGAGAGCTGAAGAGCTGTTGCATTCCATATATTAATGACACCCTTTCTGTGTATAATTATTTTGATTTACATGTGGAAACCCATGATCTTCTCTCTCTGCTACCTGGAATTAACTTTACTCAGTTTTGAAGCAAACATCTGTTTTTTCTAAGTACTTTTGAGCAACCAGCTAAGTGGTGGGCTGTCAGGACATTCAATGAATGTCAGCCACCTTTATAAGTTTTAAGTAGTTAATAAACCCATGCCATGTCGGTTAACTCATTTGTTTTGTCTCTGACAGATTTCCTACTCTTGTATTGATTACTGCGGGTCCCCTTTTTAGTCCTCTTAGTTTCTCCTCAGCAACACTCTCTACTCCTCAGTGCTGAAAAAAAGCATATATGAAGCAACTCATCATTAAAATATTAAATAAAATAGCTAGACTGCATTTTTATTCATATAATTGCCATGCTTATTGTCTTGGAATATAGTTCAAAATGGTAAAATTTCATCAGAAGAGGCAGGTAGGAGACTTATCTGAGTCTGTATATCCTTCTGTCTAACTTTTACATCTAGGCTGTGATTTTTTCTGTACAGTTGTGCAATTCATGTATTACACACAAAGTGATGGTGACAGATACAACTGCTACTTGACAACCTGTCCCAAACATTCATTTCCTTCTGCTTAAAAAAAGTGCAATCTGAATATCCTCAGGACTTGCTCTTGCTAAAATTAATGTGACTAGTGGTTAGTCCACAGAAATTCATGCCAATCAATCACAGTCCTTAAAATAGTTTAATATAGAAGACATTTCACAAAAGTCTTTTCTCCAAGACTGCCTCTTTCTAACCCCTACCCAGATGGCATTCTTTAATGAATAACATTGAGAGAATAAAGTAACGATGTTCAGGAGTGGGGATTCACCATCAGATCAATTTGCAAAAAAACAATTAAGAAAAATTAAAAAGCGGCCACAAATTAACAATGGCAATATGCCTTTCTCTGAAATCTCTCTGGCAGGATGTTGTATAGAACAGTAATTTGAAATATAGAAGTATGTTTCCTAAGAAGTGCTAAGTACTATTTTATTTCAGGAAACCAAGGGTTTCTCAAGCCTTGGTTTTCCACAGCAGGAATTTCTCTCCTGGCTGTCTCTTACCCCTGAGTTGAAGTATTTTACATATCTGATCTATGTTTGTCGCACCATTTGCATGCAGCTCTACTTTGTGCACCACAGCTCTTAGTTAGCTAAGCAGTCGGAAAGAATTTTAACACAGGATTGCTGTGCAAAAAAAGACCAGATATGGTTGTTATTAAGCAATTACAGGCCTGGATGTCTCAGCCAATTACCATGATCACAACCCTGTTCTGCCTATTGTATGCAACCACCCTACCTCAAGCTGTGATCTTGTCAGAGCTCATCAACAAAGCGGAGCTGGGCTGGTGAGGCAGCAAGATGGATTTACTCTGGAAATAAGGCAGAAAAATAACACAAAATGAATTGGTAATTCAGAAGGTAGCATCTCATACACTCAGTATTGCCAGCTTACAGAATTTTATGCCGAATGTTGTGGTAATGGCATTTTTCTTGACTCGTGATTTTCTATGCTAATAAGGAAAAATAGGTTTTAATTTATTTAAGGAGTTTCTAGATATAGGGAAAGGAGATTTGAAATATATCCCAGCTGTAGGTATTAGATAGTAAACAACCCCTTCCTACAGTACTCTCTTTTAAATACACTCACAGGCTTGATGGTTGACTCATGAGCTTTGAATACCTGGGCCAAATCAGAGCACTTTGCAGCCTTACCCTTCTGGTGAGACATAGAGCCACGGTGCTCACTGCCATGGTGCTATTTGTATTTCTGGCCTTAGACTCCCCACCGCTGCCAGGAGTGAAACACCTGACCAGCCTGTGCTTCAGGAGGACCTTGGGCAACAGCCTCTCCTGTGCTGAGTAAGTCAAAGGCTGTATTTTTCTACAACATCGAGCCAGAATAACTCTTCGTTGCCATAGGAAAAGCTATCCCTGGCACTATTTCGCATGCCTGCTTCTTCTTATCCCCACAACATTAGTTCCCTTGTACTAAGTCAACCTCCTGTCAGATGTACAACAAAGGACTTAGGATCTGAAGTGGGTTAAAACATACCACATCAACAAAAAAGAGAAGAAAAATCATAATAAAACCCCAGCTAAGCTAGTTTTAACACAATGTAATGGTCCCAGAAGGCTTATGGATTTTACAAACCATCCTCACAGCCTTCTTAACCAAATAGTAACGATAATGTCTTATGTTAACACCAAAACTATGTATAACAGAATTGCAATGGGGAAAAAAAAGAAACAGCAATAGCTGAATGTTCCTCTGAACACCCAGGAGTGAGCCATCATCTAACTGGATCTGACATGTGGGATCAGAGACTGGAAAAGAGGCTGCTCTGCATAAATGTGTGTGCTCCAGCCCCAGCCGGGAGGCAGCGTGAGTGGGGAGTCTGGTTTCCCCGCGTTGGACCTGATGGGCCTGCTGAGAAATGCTTTGCTCCCAGGCAAAGTGCTGGAAGCATTCTATCAATTTTATTGAATTGATTTTAAAGGTCTTCCTGTCATAATTTCTTTCTCTGTGCTGCAAGGCAATTCATTCTGCGGATAATTGTGGGCATAGCTGAATAGTTTACATTAGGACTATAGTAATAGTAGGGCAAAGGTTTGTTAAAGAATAATGTAGCTACTAGAAATGGAAGGTGCCTCATTGTAAACACTGACATCATAAAAGCCTCCAGGCAAAAGATTTGATGAACCAGACAAACCCTTTGTCACATAACAGTCTGCAGCATTCTTGCATATAGTAGAAAAAGATGCTTTAGGAGTCTGAATAAATATAAGTCCTCACCTACAGTTTTGGCTTTTCTATTCCAGATTAAAAGGCTGAAGTCCTGGAATGAGATCCTAAAAGTTTTGTATGTGGCATGTGTCAGATTCTTCCTATGCCAAATGTAAACACCTCAAGCTCTCTGTGAAGACTTCCTCACAGCTTTGGCAGAAAAGAAAAGCTGAGTCTGAGTTGGAGGTGAGGCATGTACATGGTTTTTGCATATAGTGACAGAAAAAGCTGTTAATTATAAAGGTTTTCTCTCCTCCCCCATGCAATCTGAATTACATTAGGTCCTCTCCAACCCCTGGACAGCCAAATCCTATAAAGGAAAGAAGATGTCAAGCACAGACATTAACTTTGCAAACAGCTGCAATGATTGAAGAAGTTATTAACCCATAAGCATTTCTTGCAGCCTCTCTTCTGGAGATACTTGCTTCCCAAGCTCTTCCGCTGAACAGATGGGATCACACAAGCATTCTCTTTGGAGCAGCTAAGGAGGTGATCTGAGTAAATTTGGCTGATTCTGCCTGAATTGGATGGTGAACAATTCACCTCTCATTCCACCAGAGCTGGAAAACCTGTGAGCTCCAGCTGGTGCATCCGCACAGGTCTGCGGTTCCACCTGGCTCTGCAGGGGCAGGTCAGCTCTGGGCTTTAAAGTCCAGTCCACAAATTACCCTAGGACATTAGCAAAGCAAAGTTAAACCCTGATTTTGTTAATCAGAGATCGTTACCTTAGTTCAAACACTGCACTGAGAAAGGTCATCATTTAACTGTTAACATTTTTGTCCTTTGGGTCTGTCCCTTGAGTTCCCCTCTTTCATACATACAATTACTTTTCATATATATAATTGGTTTTGAATCTCCCTCTGAATGACAGAGGATATTGCCTTCGTCTTAGACCATCAGTCATATTAAAATTAGTTCATCTTAAAAACGTCGACACTTACATAAAATACGTGTTTTTAATATTGTCATTGCTTACTGCAGCTTGGTTTTAACTCAGACTCTATAATGAATTAAAGCATTTAGCTAATAAAAACATATCCAAGACTACCAGACTAGTAAATATGGTGTAGAATTACTTAAACCATTAGAAAGATCTTAAATCATTAAAAGCTACACTTTGTTACAAAGCGTTATTCTGCTTGGATTTTATACCAGTCTACAGTTGAGTGTACTGACCTGTAGGTAATACCTCTTCATACCTAAAGCCTGTCTGCCTGATTTCCTGTTTTTCAAGCATAGTTACCTTTAAGTAGCCTTATAATAAATAAAGGCTTCAAAATTCGTTGTGAAAAGAATAAAATATATTTCATTAATATAAAAAAGGTATTAAGCTTGGCTTTTCTTTCTTTTGTGTTCATGCTGCGGATGAAGGCAACTTCAGCCAGGACTGAGGGTGTTTTACTAGACAAGCAAACCTACTTGTTTGCAGCTGTGCTAAGCAGAACAGTGCCATCTAGTCGCCTGCGAGCCAGCGACTCCTGGTGCAGCTGGTGACCTGCCCAAGTGTGGGCTGTAGTTCCCCACAAGGTCAGTTCATTGCTGTTGTGACTTATTTTTATGGAGGACTTCTTTTAAACTGCTGTTATATCAGCAGTAATGAGGTTGTTTTCAGACTAYCTTTTCTTTGTACCATTTGTTGAACACCCTGATGACAAAGGAAATAGAGCTGAAAGACTGTTCAGAGTTTTAAACAGGTGATTGTGGTCATAATCAAGCATCATCCTGGACCTGCCACCCTGATAACACAAAGTAGGTTTGCTCCTATGAGCTTGTATAAAATCCCAATTTTTTTCCTCACCTTATTTGATAATTTGTATTCCTTTAGTTAGGAGAGAGCAGTCCCACACAAAACAATGTATTGTCCCAGTACAGAAATTAAGACTTCATCACTTAGAAAAGACTTGAGACTAAGGCAGTTCTCCTGCTGCCTGACTTCACGGTTTTCAGTTTCATTTGCTTACTCTATCTTATTTCTTTATCTTGTAGATGTATTTAAGTCATCGAATGTTGAATTTCATGAATATTTTAATGGAGCTTTCCTGGCTGTGTTTTATAGAGTACTAAGCGACTCCAAACTGGTAACTCTAGAAGGTTGGAGTAGAGGTATCTGTGAAAAAGTGCAAAAGCTGGAATCACTCATGTTGACACTTGAGTGCAGATATTTATTTTTATTTTTACAAGGTGTAATACATCATAACAAGACTTTATATGTAATTTGTGATGAGGAAGGATTCCTGTGATTAAGTGACAACATTTTTCCTCAGCTAAAGATGTACATGGTAGGAAATAAATGGTCCTTGCATACTGTAAAACCATATTCGGACCAAAACCATATTATGCAGATTAAAACGATGTGCACAATGCACAGACTGATTCCTACTCTCCTTTGATCTGATTTAAGTTCAGACAGAGTCTACTGGGATCATTAAATTCAGCAAGAAAGGAATTAGGACTCAGATCTTGAAATATTTATTATTACTTCCATCACCATGGTGCCCAGGAACCCAAGGCCCTGGTTCAGACTTGTCTATCCCAACAAGCAGAGCACATTAAAGGCAGTGTCCTAAGTGTGACGTAAGAAACAGCAGATTTTACGCAAAGCAGGGTAGTGGCAACAGGCAGTGCTGACCGCGGCTGCTGGAGATGTCCATCAGGAGCTTCGTGCAAGTCTTGGGGGGAGGCAACCCAAAGGTCCCTCCTTGAAAAATTGGCAACTGCATGGTGGAAGCTGGTGTTATGGGAAATCAAAGCTGCGAGTTAACTCCTGACACCAAATAAGAGGTTCAGGTGGAATAGACAGAGGCTGGGAGGAATTCAAGACACATGGTGTGTAGCTGGAGAGCAGCAAAAGGAGAGTCCATGGAGAGACACAGAGGAAAGCAACGCTGCCATAGCCAGAAGCCAGGAAGGTTCTCCTTGAAGAAGAATTTTAATAGGTACAATTGTGCAAGAAGACACATGTCAAAATCAGCAAAAAATATGTCACAGCAATCAAATATTGAGATCATAAGAATTTGGCCAAATATTTAGCTGCAGGATAGTATGAAAGATCATAATTTAGAAATACTATTTGGAAAAACTGTTGACATTTTGGAGCTCTAGCCAAAGGTGCCGGCTGTGCTATGGGCTTGACTGACAGGCAAGATGGAGGTGGTTTCCATGGTGATGACTAAAGTTGGAGGAGACATGAACATAGACCGGRCCAACTACCACATTAGCAAACTAAAGGGCAGACAAAGTGGGAGAGGACTGAGAGTTGATGAGAAGTCACTAAGGCTCACAGATTTAAAGTCATAGAGAGGTTGAACAGAAAAAGTTGATGAGCCCAGGACGGGCAGCCACACCGAGAAGATGYGGGAGATGGAGGAGAATCTGGCAACTAGGAGGTCAGAGAAGAGCAGCACTTCCTGAGAACGAAGGCAGCTGTGCTGCCTCTGTGGCAGCTGGGAAAATTGTAATCAAGGCTTTGGGCTCAATGAGGAGCTGAGGGTAAAGCAAGGAGCATGGAGGAGTCAAACGAGTGATAGAAAGCCCTGTTAATCACCCAGGGTGAATTTGTCAGATTTTTAAAGGGRCTGCAAAACAGTATCGAGAATGTGGTAAGCTCCTGAAGTTCAGCGAGGGGGGTAGACTGGTTCTTGATTAAAACAGAGAGAACTTTAATGAAATAGCTGACAATCTATGGTATTCCTTCTAATGGACTGGAAGACATGGTGGGAAGGTCCCTGGGTATCAGCTAATAGTTGGCAGGCAGATAGGGCAGAGTGCTGAGCCGCAGGAAGCGGGAGGCCCTGGGAGTGCGGCGTCCAGGCGAGTGAGACCGCTCCGACATTTCTGCTCAAGTAAAGGTGCTGCAGCAGAAAGAATAGAAACAATTTAAAAAGAAAATCTGTTTCCACTTAGTCTCCAGAGAGACTGAAACACTCTCCATACATACCTGAGCTCCCCTCTGAAGGCCTTAGATACAGATGCAAACAGAATTGCAGCCCTGCGCCCTGTGCAGGACTGATGGGTGGATAACTGCCATTGACTGCAGTATGGCTTTCTTGGCCAAAGAGCTCTGTGGGCTGTGAAAATGCAAATTTCCTAGAAGTTTTTTTTTTTGTGTGTCTCCAGAAGTCAAGAGCTTCTTTAAAATTAAGTGGAAAGAGTAAAAAGAAATAAAATCTGCTTTAGTCCCTGTAACGGCCATACGATAACTAAAGAGCTCTCTCTTCCCTGTGCATGACGAGCAAACAGACAATAATAATAGTAGTAGCAATGATAAAGTATGGGTAGACTAGTTGTATACCTATATCTATCCAGCTATGTATAATATATGAATCTTGAGGTTATGCAGTCCTATGCTTATAAGGGACCAACTCACCAGGTAGTGCAATTCTATTAACATTGATCAAGCAACRCATAATTATATGCAGAGTGTATATCTTGTGCTTAGTTTTTTATTGCTCATTTTGAGGTGAGGAATCTATTATTCTTAGCAGGGACTCTCATTCCATTCAGGAAAACAAGTAAAGAATGGCACTGATAAGTCACTGATATTAATGGAAACTGCCTGTGTGGATTTCCTATTCATAAAATACTTCTGTAGCACAAACTCTTTAACTCAGTGGTATTTACTCTGGAATCCATCATACTGTGTGATCTCAAAGTATGTTTTGTTAGCAACAGTAGTTCATGGAATTATTCTAAGCCATAAAAACACAGATACGTTACATTTATAATTTTGTTTTTCATTTAGACAGAAGTTCATTTATTTCACCTTGGGTGTCTTACACTGGGGGGAAAACTATTCAAAAATTGTATTTTCAGGTATACAGTTATTTTTCCTAGTATGTTTTCTTTGCAGATGGTGATAATATTTCTCACAAAGATTTAGTAGCAGCTAAAGGTTAAAAAAAGTCTTAGTGCTGAGATGAGCCAAGCATAATCAAAAGTCAGGAGACATGGTGGAAGATCTGACCCTTAGCAGCTGTGTGTGTACTGTAAGGCTGTAGTATGGTAGCTATGCCCAGTCTGGCCACCTGCAGACTTTACATCAGGGCAAATCTGATTCACATCACTCTTCTGTGCACTCTGGTTTTCTCGGAAAGAGAGTGGCCAAACGGGGCACTCCAGTGGGTTCCTCAGTCTTGGCATCTAGGTACCTGTGTAACAGGGACCTGTGTGGGTGCGCAGTTCACAGTGGAGACATGTCCAGCAAGAGTCTGCATTGGCCAATGACCTGTCAATATTACTTCATCTTATAAATCTGTGGCCTTAGGTCTAATTAGGTAATACTTGTTCTGCTCTGCAAAAGCTAATGGTCTCTTGGTTGGACTATTTCTGCAGTATACTTTATTGCTTCATTTTCCTGCTGTCCTATTATTTCTGACCATGATCTTACTAGATATAGTGAGTTCAAATGGAAAACTTTAAGGACCACAGAAGTGATGCTAGAAAAAGTACTAAAAATTTCATGAGTAGCCATGTTCTGTAGTGAACCAGTGCCCTGGCATGGGCTTGCCTCCTGGAAATGCTGCCTCTTCAATTATAGAGTAAGTTAAAGGTTTACTACTTGCAAGAACAGAACTGTACAAACCTTCTCTGATTTAGTCTGAAAGAATGTGTATGCCTTTGATTTCAGATATGCAGACTTAAAGGTGAGGGATGATCTTGTGCTAAGAAACGGGGGTGAAGCAGGCAGACCTGGTTTCATTTCCTGCCTGCACCACAGACTTCCCATGGAACCCAAGATAAGCTACTGAGCTCTTTGTTCATTATTTTATGCTCTGTAAAATTGGGATAATAATGCTTCCTTTCCCTTTGTATGCTCTTATTCTTGCCTGATAAAATATTATGCTTTCTTGCTTAATGTAGCTGGTGCATTTGTGTATTAAATAAGCAAGCACAGTAAACAGAACTCCCTTTCCAAGACTTCAGATCTGTGCATATTCAGGACTTGCTTATAAATGTAAATTGGCCTTGAATGTGAGTATTTGCACAAATCTGTCTGCCTCTTCAGCTGGTGCAGGTATATTCAGGTCTGGGTACTGATCTAGAGTTGTTTCCAACTGGACTTGATAACTAACAGATCAGTTTTCAGGAACTAGTAGTTCAATCAGAATTAAACTAGCTTTTTCTTTATTTAATGTTTACTATCAAGTAATGAAGAAGGGTCATTTCACCATATACCTCTATGACTTAGGTCATTTGCCTGAAAYGTTGTATTTGGTTAGAATCCTTAGAATATAGTTTATCCAGATTTCTGGTGCATTACACTGCGGAGCCAGTAACTTTGGAAACTGAGAGGTTATTTCTCACTCTGCTTCCCTGGAAACTCTAGATTAATTAATAACATYTTAATGTAGCTAACAATCAACTGGGAATTCTTGACTGGTATTTTCACGACAAATCGTACCTGCTGTGAATGACCAGACTGCACTTTATAATTTTTCTCAGACAATCCTCTTACAGCCTTAGAACGCAAAGAGTCATTAAGGCAGATTAAAACATTTATGGCCAATGTTGATGAAAAGCTCATTAAAATGATCACTATTAGCTAACGAATAGAATACATTTGGGTCCAAGGCTGATAATGTGACTGAGTTGAGGACCGCAGTAGAGTTACTTAAGTCTCTTTACAAAAAGCATCAGAAGTCAAGGTTTTTATCGTGTATCCTGACTAACCCAAATTTGAGTAAATATAYGTATTCTCTCCCCAAAGTCTCCCTGTTGTCTCAGTGGCTATGACTTTACTCTTTATGTGCTTTAATCCCCAACAGCCATGTAGATGTTCATTTGTACGTAAACCAATGCTGTATTCTGGTTCAGGCTTGGCTGTAGATCTCTGACGCAGAAGTGTTGCCAGAAGGGTAAATGACATCTATCAGCTCTGTCACTGCCTTGTGCCAAATAGTGGGAGAAAAGCAGGGCTGTGTAACCCCACTGCCCTGTTAATACTGTAGTTTTATTTTGGAGAGAAAAGGTGCTAGTTGGATCTGATCATTAAAGCACTGAAAATTTTTCCTACAGTTAGGACTGGAGAAATACTGTCCTTAAAAAAAAATGAATAGTATTTTATTACTTTATTATGCATAGACCTGATCTGTTGATGGTATATTTCAAAAATAAACATGTCCAAGTTTCTCAGCACTTGAGCCTAAGAAATTAAATCATTAGCTGTTGATCTGCTGCATATCTTGCCCTTAAGATTTATGTATTAGRTTTTTACAATTTTATTTGCTTACACATTTTAAGGATTTGTTAATGTCTACCTTCTTTGTTTGGCACATATCAAGTAGCACCTAGTGTCATGGAGGCTACTAATATAACTTAGTTCAAAATGCTTACTGTGTACTGTAAATATTGTTACATATTCCCTAAATCCAAAGTGCAGACTGCATCTTGTTTGACATGCAATAGAACTGCAATTCCATTTGCTTCAGATCGACATAACTTTTTATTGTATTTTGCTGTGAAAACCATAACCTCTGTCCTATTCTTCGTCCCATTTATAAACTTAGTCAGTCCATGAAAACTGTCAGTATAGTTTTAGAAACTGTTGTTTTCAGTTTCCAGTAGTGCAGGTAACCTCCCTGAACTGCAGAACTGTGGTGGGGAGGAGGCAAAGGGTGCAAGGTCATCTCTAAGACACTACAAGAAGCTCACATTCCTCTTGATGCAAGAAGGCACTAGACTAAGGTAACGAGGTTGTATCACGACAGCTTTTGGAACAGTTTGACTCTGTGCAATTGTTTATGAGGGAGGAGCATTGTCTAGACAAAAATGGTGATTATCAGAAGCATGAAAAGAACCAGTGCTGGGGAAACACCTTCAGATAGACAGCTGATAAATCAAAACAACAAAGAAGTCCTTTTCCTCGCAAGTCACAGCCTTGTCTTGCCTCCCTCAAACCATATCAAAGAGAATAATTCTGATTTTTGTTTAATATTATAACACAATATATACAAAACATAGCAATGAAATAATAAAGGAAATCCCCAAACAATTCTGTTACTAAAAAAAACCCTAAAAACAGCTTTTTATGAGAGACTATTTTTCCTGAAAGGTTTTTTGGGAGCTCTGGTAAGTATTCCTTCCTATGTATAAAACAAAAGCATATTTTTCTGTAGAAAGTGAGAGAGTTCCTGGACTATTCCTCCTAACTCTCTATCTCCACTACTCCATCTAAGACCAATTCAGCATTTAGAGCCTGCCCATTTTGAAGTTACTCATCATAGCTGTACACTGAAGGAAGAATCGGCATTATATTATCAGAAGTGCTATTTAGCTTTGCTTTGATGTCCTTTCTGGTAGCCTTACCATCTGCAGATGTATAAAAGTAACACCTATTCAATGAATTCAGAATAAGGATGGTTTATGGAGGCTTCCACAGAGAACATTACAGAAACTATCTGGTAGCCTGGAATATTAAAAAGAACATCAAAATATAAAATACTGATCTTATTCAAAAYTCCTACAGAACTGAAAACCAGACAATAGTACTCAGGGTTTAGGAAAAAGATTGATCTTTCTGACAAATGAAGAGTTCAAGGACAGACTTGTCATTAAAAATGCTAAAAGTCTGGAGCAGCTCCTCTAAAATCAGGGGGGTTTCTTCGCATTTACACTCATGAAAGTGAAATTAGAAATTAATCTTCAGTCTCCACATTTTTTAAGTAGTCCAGTAAATGGATGCCTGTACCCTTCTTCTTTACCAGAGGGCTTTCTATTTAGCTCACATTTCATTTATTCATGAATCAGGTTCTTCTTGGAGAGACAGAGCTTTATCTTCTGCTATCTGTTGATTCACTTTGCTGGAAATGAATGTTTAGCTTTTACTTGCCCATTAATCTAGTATTCTAGGACACATCTATTTTATGCATTTGAATTCCTTATGCCTGTGTGTGCTCACATATCAAAACTCGATACTCTGGTATAAATCTGTAAACAGTCACCATACAGTCTTCTAAGACTGGTTGTGTTGCTTTTCCTCCTTTACTTTTTAATACTATTTAATGCAATGACACCCACTGTTACCAGTTTTCATTGTATGAAGGCCTTTGCTGCAGAGATTCATTACATATGGACAGGCACAGGTCTCCATTTATCATGGTGCAGCAGGKCAAATGAATTGGTACGTAGTTAAGTGTTTCATAATAGAGTTTATGCTAAGCAGGACAAACTGTGTTGACTGAGTTTTGTTATGCTAAAGCCTTATAAACATTATTACATAAATATAGCCTTTGATCACTTAACTGGCTAATAACATTATTATTTCAGTTTTGTGGAATAGTTCAATTAAATGGAATGGAACTGCAGTCCAAGGAAGGCTATAATTCCTCTTCCACTGATTTTTACCCCTCCTTTCTGTAACAGGTAGTAAGTAGTATGACAGTTTTCTATTGCAGGACTTGAAAAGGCACAGAGACCAGACAACATGCATTGTTCGGGGGTCCTCCTCTTCTTTGCCAGAGCCCGTATGATTCTCACTATTCCTGGTTTTATTCATCACAGCCTTGAAATGTTCCATTTCCAGCTTAGGAGCAGGGTATGGAAGTAACTTAGCAGTTTGCTTTTTAAGATGCTGGCCCCCTTTGTGCTGGTTGATCTGTATCACTTGACTTTGGCTGTAGGCATGGCGATAAAAAATAGAGGGCATGATTCATTTCACACCCATGCCACTGTAAAAGGCAGCCAAAGTAAATGGAGTAAGACTGATACAAGACTTAGACCCATTTCAAACTCTGGTTATAATGCTGGGATTAGACCGTGGCTCTTCATTTCCTCACAAAGAAGGGTGGAAATTAAAAACGTTGGCCAGGTCTTTTTCTTCCCGCAAAGAGTGTATTTAACCACTGAGGGGAATACTGGCAGGGCAGGAAAGGGTCTGATGGTTATAGTTAGCCACAGGCTCACTCTCAAGCAGTGATCACAGAGCCATTGAGTAACTCAGGCTGGCAGGGACTTGGGAGGTCATCTAGTCCTGTAATGCAGTTGCAGAAAAGCAAAACTCATTTTGGTTGTACTGATCTAGTAGCTGCTGCCATCCTGAATTAATACAAAAAAAAACCAACCAGGTATTTAAAAGAGTTATTATTTGAAAGAGTTATTATTTGAAAGAGTTACTATTTAGAAAGAAAGGTTGATTTTAATTCTGTCATTTTAATCCAAAATATTAATCATTTGTAAGTAGGTTTTCTCTGAGAGCTCTGTATATGTGGGTATAAAAATATGTACTAACAAATCATGGTGACTTGGTTAGTGGAAAAAGTTAAAACCAGGAGCAAATTCAGACAGTTAATTATTTAAATTTCTAGATGACTGTAGATGATTGTGATAATACCATGATCTATAAAAGGAAGATATCCCTAAAGATTTCTCCTTTTTAAAGTTATGCACATATAATTACTGTATTATGAAACATAATTATGGTACCCTTAGGATTTTTCCGTAATCTTTACAAGCAACCTGACAAGGAATTGATAAAGTGCAGGAAATAATCCAGTAAAACAATTTGCATGAGTTTTATCTCACAATATCAATTTAAATACAAAGCTATTAAAGTATGATTGTAATACTCCTATAACATATATAATAACAAATAAATTTATTCCTCTCTGGGGAAGTKGTCCTCTAAAGACTGGGAAATCTTACTTTTCACAAAGCTGTCTACTATAACACCAAAGTTTGTTGCTTGGAAATAGTTGTTTCAAAGCTCATCCTTTTTATATATAAAGCTAGGAGTGTTTATTTTCATGCACATGTCTTAGGTTATCTACACTGAATTTCCTCTGCCATTTTTTCATCCTGTCACCTGGAACCATAAGGTGTCTCTGCACCTCTTTACAGTTGTCATGGTTTAACCCCAGCCAGTGACTAAGCCCCACCCAGCCACTCGCTCACTCCCSTCTCTGAYACACCCCCCCCCCCGGGTGGGATAGAGGAGAGCATCCGAAGGGTAAAAGTGAGAAAACTTGTGGGTTGAGATAAAGACAGTTTAATAGGCAAAGCAAAAGCGGCACACGCAAGCAAAGCAAAACAAGGAATTAATTTGCTACTTCCCATTGGCAGGCAGGTGTTGAGCCATCCCCAGGACAGCAGGGCTCCATCATGCCTAACGGTTACTTGGGAAGACAAACACCATCACCCCGAACGTCCCCCCTTCCTTTTTCTTCCCCCAGTTTATATTCTGAGCATGACATCATATGGTATGGGATATCCCTTTGGTCAGTTGGCGTCAGCTGTCCCAGCTGTGTCCCCTCCCAACTGCTTGTGCACCCCCAGCCTACTCGCTGGTGGGGTGGGGTGAGAAGCAGAAAAGGCCTTGACTGTGTGTAAGCACTGCTCAGCAGTAACTAAAACATCCCTGTGTTATTGACACTGTTTCCAGCACAAATCCAAAACATAGCCTCATACTAGCTACTATGAAGAAAATTAACGCTACCCCAGCCAAAACCAGCACAACTGTGGCAGTTGTCTATGCTACCTTAGTGTCCTCAGCAGACTTCGTAACCTCATTATTTATCTCCATGATTGTGTCATTATTATTGAGTCATATATGGATCCCATTACAAAAAGATATGTATGGGATGGTACAACAAGTGCATATTTAAGGACCTGTATAGGAGGAAAGAAGAACCATGGTCAACATCTGCAAAAGTGGTGTTCATACCGGTGGATTTGGGGATTAGAAAGCTCCTCTCTCTCTCGCTCGTTCCCTTCCCTTGTCCTAGTGTGAGCTGCACTGGGTCACCTGGATTGAGCTGGCTTTGTACAAACTAAATCGCAGTGTGGATCCAGAATTAAAGAGACAAGGGACACATGCATACAGGTGTGGTAACTGGCTGCAACTGAACATAATTGCCCATGCTATGCTGACCTACATAAGATCTTTGAGAGGAAGGCTGTGCTTGAACCTCCTATGGTCCATGTGCTTCTGCAACAAGTGCTGAGTGTCCACAAGCAGGTGCTGTAGCTTAAGAGCCAGGTCTTCCTCTTGAGTTCTTCAGCCATTAAGGCCACAGTGGATGTAAGGAAGGGACTTTATTACCTGCAGCAGCCCCAAGGATTGGTGAGCAAGTGTATGTCTCTGGTGTGATGCAGGAGCAAAGATTCACAGAGTGTCTTCATGTGGGTAATGATATTGGAGATGAAGAAAGACAGGAAGAGGAGATCTTGGGGGTTGCACAGGCTGTACTAGGGATATCAGTTGATGCAGTGCACTGCCCTTGACAGCTAGAAGACATGCATTGATAAGATGGGGAGAACCATCCAGCACCATCTTATTTCTCTCTGCCCCACTCAACCCCCATAGATGAGGAGTTATGGTTTATTCATGAGAGGGCTCCCCACCATGTTTCACTAAAAATCACTTCTGCTGCAAAGACTGCTGATGGCTGGTCAGAGGACATACCTTACTTTGTGTTCCTTTGTCTAGGCCAGCTCCCCAGATACTGTTAGTGGTATAGATACTGTGTGAATTTGTTCAGAAAGCATGCTGGGACCCACAGTGCTGAACAA
Source organism: Oceanodroma leucorhoa (assembly GCA_030449065.1). Taxonomy (NCBI): domain Eukaryota; kingdom Metazoa; phylum Chordata; class Aves; order Procellariiformes; genus Oceanodroma; species Oceanodroma leucorhoa. The sequence goes on along the minus strand of JASVER010000059.1, from coordinate 4,014,786 downwards.
GTACCTTGTTATCAAAGGGCAAAACACAGGCTTGCTCCCACAAACTTGTGCTCATTCTTGCCTTAATTCATCAGAGACTGTAAGCATGTGCTTATTTTAAAGAGCACAAGGTACTTTTGAATTTCAGTGGGACTACTCACATGCTTACCATTTAGCATAGCTTTAATTGCTTTGCTGAATCAGGGCCAGAAGACACTTGCAGGGACCGAACCCATAATGCTCAATGTTTTTTCATTGTTGGTTAGTTGCCCCAGATGTGACAATATCAATTATCGTGCAGTTAAAGGAGAACATCCTCTTTGTTCAAGAGTTCAAACTGAAGCATAAGGTGACCTGCAGGTGGGTCCCCCGTGTGAGAAGTGTGTTATTTTGGCAGGCCAGTGTGCCACCTTCTAAGAATGACACCTCTCACCTTCAGAATGTGGGGGGATGGCCAAATTACCAGCTGAGCAAAGATCAGGKCTGAGCCACCATCCTTGTCCTGCTGAAAAGATTACTTCATCTTCTAAGTGTGTCATGCAAGCTGCTTTACCTATGAGCTAATTTAAATTTCTTATGGTTTGGCTAAGATTAGTTCATATAGTGACATTTAAATTTCATTTGCTCACAGTAATTTTGTTGTGCAGAATGTTGCAGATAACAGAAATGGCAGATTATGTAAATAGCCATTTATAAACAGGAGCTTTTTTCAATCCATTGTTCTGAACATCCTAACCAAATTGCCTTGTACATGTCCCTCATTTTAAATATGTGTATCTGTGACCAGACACTTTGCTTCAACAAATATTTTTAAGTTTCACTCATGTCCTGAAAAGTACGTCAGTTAAATTAAAAACGCTGTTGAAAGCCAGTTATTTCATAAAACAACAATAACAACAAAAATCCCCACGCAAAGGGCAAAAGATATAAACTAGCCATCTGCTACAAGTAGCAACAACAATACTGAAAAGTGTAAGAAAGAAATGGTAATACTTGAAGTGAGGTTGCTAGACATTTCCCAGAAAGCCATATACATTTCTTTTTGATTACGATATTTGGAAGCCTTTTCTAATTATGGCAGTGGGAGCCTGGGACAGATAGTTAAGCTGAATATTCATAGAAGTCCTAGTGCTAAACTCTGCACCTTTCCACATGTCACTGATCCCTGTAAGGACAGTGCCATCACACAGGTAAGCAGTGCTGTTCAGCAGAGACTTTGTTGGAGTGGGGAAAGCACTTGCTGCCAAGGACAGGGCGTTGCAAACCCTACTTGAAGGAAGAATCCATGGAGGAATTGTTAAGTGTGGTTTCTGTTTCACTACTAAAATTCAAAATGAAAAAATAAAANAAAAAAAAAAAAAAAAAAAAAAAAAAAAAAAAGAGAGAGAAAGCAAAGAAGAGAATGAGTTGCTGGAAAGAGATGATACAAGCTGAAGGCCGAACAGAAATCCTTAGCGCTAAATGTCAGAGGAAAAAAATGAAGAAAAGCAGCACTTCCAGTTGTGTTCACTGAGGGCTGATGAGAGATTGAATTAAGCCTTCCTCCTCCAGTGGTGGTGAGGGTGGCTTAAGCTGATGTGACTTGTGGAATGCTTGATGGATGCCTCCCAGCAGCAGCAGGTCACACCAGCCCTGCCAGACATGAAGGCTTCTTTCCTCCAGGAGCTGCACCCGCATTTGTGTCAGTGGGTTGCCCATTGCCCTGGGCTTTTGCAAAACACTCCGTTCTCTGTATTGCTCCTCTCTGTGACTTTCCAGGCTGGTGAGTGGTTTTCAGAAATACCAAGATTCAAGCAGGAGCCAAAAGGGAATACTTTTATTGTGAATGGGGTGCTGCTGGCCTCCTTGAGGTCAGTTGATTATATTCATTCATATTATAYGGATTTTGGTTTCTCTGGATCAGGTCTTTCAATGCCTGACCCAGAGGAATCCAAATGAAAAAGATTTGAATGGTCCAGAGAAGTAGCTGAAAAGCGGAGGGGAAAAGTTTGTCATAAATGATATAAAGTATATATTGCATAAATAAATGGTATGGAAAAAAGAGACAAGGTTGGATGAAGGATTAACATACAATTACAGTGAAGTCATTTAAACCCAGTGATCATTGATGAATGTATAAATATATGTACAGAAAACAAAATCTTTTAATTACATAATGGTTATTAGTAACTATTATTAATGTACTCCTAAAGTATTTATTATAATAAGATTTCAATATTATTAATAATGACTATCTTAAAAATTAATATAATGTAAATACATGTTTATTCATTTTTTCAATATAACCTCTGCTATGTGCTTTCGTTATACCACAGATATAAATAAATGGTTTCTAGCATATTTTGTTAAATTTTGCATAACTATTCTTTTAAATATGTTCTTTACATTTATGTTTGAGGTAAAAGGGTTGTAGAAACTGTTTAATGGCAGATGCAGGACAACAAAGTTCAACTATGCGTAAAACTGTAAACCTGTATTGTACAGCTATGTACATAAGATATGCCAACTAGGGTGTCATAGTATTCTGGGGGAAAAAAAAATGAAAAAAAGACTAAGATATAATCTGTAAACTGTGACTATCCACTTAACATGGATTTGGCAAGCATGACTAAAGAAGAAAGCATGAGTATGAAGACAGAGGGATGGAAAGAGACTGAGAGGCATTCAATTTTATCTGAGATCCATTAAGATAAGGATGTGGATGGAGTACACTTCATAGAGGAGAACATTTCAACAGCAGCACTAGAAGCTTCCTCCATATTGCATTTATTAGCATGATAACTGGTTTTCTAYCATCACAGCTGTGAGTCATGCCTGTTCTAGAGCCATGATATCCCTGAAGAATATATCAGTCAAATCCTAGGGCAGCATATACTCTCAGCATAACTCTCGGGAGCTGCTTSGACACTGCAGTTATTGCAGACAAAGCATCGGGGGAGGCTGCCAGCCCCAYGGTCTGCCCCTCGCACACGGGATAAACACACGGGAGGGAGGTTGCCATGCAGAGTTTCTGGTTTTCACCTCCCCAGCCAGGAAGAGGATGGTCTTCCTACCTCAGAGAGGTTAGGAGATTTAATTGGACAAAGAAGAGGAGAGGATAGTACTTTTTCATAGAAAATCTGGTCAATCAGACCACAAAGTGGGTCATCAAGGACTAGTAAAAAGGCACAGTACAGTAAATGGCATCTTCTCCCTCTTCCTTCCATCAGGAAGGAGGTGATACAAGGATGTTTTAGACACTTCTAGTTCTCAGCCACTGAAATGTGTCTTGAGGGACTGAAGAGAAGGATGAACTCCCTGAAGAAGGAGGTTTCAGGAGTGGTAGCTGATGACAAAGAAAACAAACAAAATGTTAAAAAGTTGTTAACAAAAAAATTGTTAACAAAATGTAAAAAAATATATGGAAATACTTTAACTATCATAATTCCTTTTAAAAACTTTCAAAAACTTGTCTAGTCTGGGATGAGCTATTATGTGTAAATTGTATAATATTTTCTCTGTTTTTGATAGAAAGTGGAAGAAGAAAAGGACTGAAGTTGAAAGCTGTATTCAATACCAGAAGCATATAGAAACGCATATAGAAATGCTGTGGTCAATATTAACTTTGGAGAGGYTATCAGCATTCTACATTCAGTCCTGAGATTTTGTTAGACTGTTAAATAATTAATTGCATATATATACACCTTTAAAAGGACTTATGCAATCAAAACCTCTGTAGATCCATTCAAACATACCTATTGTCTCTCCAAAACGTGTTTGTTTTTCCTCCCTGAGGTTAAGTACAAAATTGGATCCAGCTTTTCTGAAACACTGCAGAAAATCTCTTTCCCAGCTTGCCTCAAAACTTCTTTAATCTTCCTCTCCCTCTCTTCCTTCCCAAATCTCTTTCAGAGAGTATTTTTTTTTTCATCTTCTCAACACAACAGGGACACAAAAGCTCAATTTGGGGACCTAAATTAGAAGTCTAGGTGTCTCACTTACCAAGAGAAAACAGCAGAGAACTCCAGAGGGTAGTGCAAATCTCTAAATAAGGTTGCAAATTAGTTGGTTAACCTAATTAGTTAACCTAAATCTAAGTCTGGTTCTGTAAGTAAGTGCTCTACCCTGGTGACTCCCTGACTTGTGGCTGAATGCAAAATTCTATGAAGACTTATGGCACAAACTTTCAACTACTTTATTCTTTTTGATGCTCGTAATTTACAGTTTACAGGCAGGTTTCTATTCATGTTGTGCACAATAGGAGTTTTATGAAAAATAGCTGGAAGCATAATGCAATTTAGGACTTTAAAACTTCCTTTTGATCAGAACTAAAATGAGTAAAATCTTTAAATATTACCACTAATTCCTTTTCTGTTTTCTGCATCACTTTATCCATTTTGCTTTCATCAAAATAAACAGTTTCTATTTGCTAAGTCTATTGCTATGTTATTATTTAATGAAAAGATGAGATCTGGGCTGGAGTATCAGCGTACTTACAAAGTAGGATTGCTCATTAGTGAAATAATTGTCCTGATAATTTGCAACACCTTTGTCTGTAGTCTACGTATATCACTAACTTAACTAAGCTTGATCAACTTTATTCAGCAAGTTACATATTTTCAACTGTAGAGACACACAGTGATCAAGTAAACTAACCACTTGACTTAGCAGAGCCAGTAATTTTTGCACTGAAACCGTTCTTTTTCATTTAAGCTACAGTGTGTCATTTGGAAAGATAATTCTGATGTAAAGATTTCAAATAAAGGAAAATCCACTCCACTACGTTCATGTGCTGTATCATTGGTTAAACAGAAAATCTTTCTCACCACAATGATTTTTTATTTTCTAAACCAGAATGCATTTTGTCCCTCAGAAAGTATAATTTAATGATTACTGGGGAAAACCTGCATTTCCTTTCAGTTGATTGTGTATACTTTATTTCCAAAATTAGGCTTACTTAAAAACCCCCACATATATAGTATATAATTCCAACCAACTGCCAGCCATTGCTGTTCTAGTTAATTCTGATACTATTTAAGTGAACCTGTCACTCCTACGCTGTATTATTGTAATAGGTCACCAGGATGAGGCTGGCAGACATGTCAGTTCCCAAGACAGAATAGTGTCATAAGTTTTAGTAAAAATAAAAAAATTAAAGAGGAAGTTACTTGAGAGTTTGGGGGCAATATTAATTAGCTGTATAGAGCTATAACAATTCTTTCAAAATTAAAAACTCTTTCAAAGCAGTAAATGTTGCCTGGAGCAGCCTGAGCTCTGAGCCCGCTCTCCCATTCTGCGCTACCACTGGACAGCTTCCCACCACTGCAGATGGGATGAGGAAGGGTGCTGTGCCCCCCGGTGCCTGGTGAGCTGGTGTCTTTCAGGAGATTATGAAACTACAGTGTAAGTGATCAGGTACCATGGCTCCCGGTTACCCACTAAGCATGTCGCCCAAGACCAGTTGCTGGTTTGCGGATGTCACCTGCACAACCCTATTATCTGCTGTGGATGCTGGAAGTCACAATGTGCCAGGCATGCAAAAAAGCAGCTGTCGTCCTTGATGACTGTTAGGAATAATTACCAAGTTTGCTCATTCTTTCTACACAGGTGCTAAGCTCCCTATTCTTTCGAGTAACCACTGAAGAAATGTCRCAGTGGCAGGGTCTTGCCTCTGTGAACCAAACCAGCAGTTTCTATGCCCAGTCCATCTCCATTCTGGAGCTTGAGCTCTATTCTTTCCAGCACAGGTTTCACTAAAAACATATTTGCTGCTAGTTAAATTCAGTGACAAGTTTTACTGATGCACAAGACAATGTGATCTTGTAGCTCTTCTAGTTTATCTATATGGTCTATCAGGCTGTCTATAAAAGATATCTGGTTGTATGGTCTCTGTCACTGCAGTGTTGTCAGCAGAAAAATTGAGGGCAGAATTTCTTTTACTATTGGGAACTTAGCTAACATAGGATAATGCAGAAGTCACGCTAAAACCCCACTGATATTCTCTGAAATGTGCTGGTGCTTTATTGCTGACTAAAGGAATGACAATTTTCTCCTGTCCCCTGAGTAAGCAGATGGGACTCTGAATACTGAAAGGAATGGATTACTTTGATTTAAAGGAGACTTGAGTGAATAAAAAGGTATTACAGCACAGCTTCATGGAGCTCCAAGCTGAAAGCAGAGGGAGAATGTGGTTGTCATATGAATATTTCTGAGTTGTACGACCCCTCAGGCAGTGCTACTAGGGAGGAAAATGGGTAGAGCTCCCTTTTGTGCATCCTTTTCAGAATAAGAAGTGCAAAGGCAGTGCAGGATATCTCTCATGGCAAAGCCTCGGTGGTGGTTACAGAGTTAAGGAGAGAAATGCTGTTTACAACACTGAGTTATCTCATCTAGTTTACCCGCACGGTATCTGCTGGTGTGAATGTTTTATTACAGCTGTTAAGACTACAATAACTTCCTTTCTCCCCAGCCTCATTATTGTTTGAGAGAGATGTGGTGGGAGGAAATATGAACTGAAACAATCTTGTTTTCATGCTTCTCACTTGATGTAAGTGCTGTTGCACAAAGTTGCTGGCTGGTGGAAAGATTGCCACCATTTTTAAACAACTGGTATTGTCTTCAGTATCAGAGGGTATGGGTTTTTCTCTCTCACTGCAGTAATATTTGAATTAATTTGCCACAGAAGGTAGTAATCCAGGAAGCCTCCCTACTCAGGGAGTAGTCTCAGGTGTCTCTTTTGTTGTGATAATCTACATAGGAGGTCAACTGGCTGCTTTTGCTGTGGTTTAATGGCAGAAGGAAAAAGCAGCATCTGGGCTTTTCTGCTGGGGATGTGCTGTGGTGAGTCRCGACACGCAGGTCCCATCAACAACCTCGCAAGGCTGCCCAGCAGATCCATCCCCAACTAAGCTGGGGAGCAGTTAGTCTCCTTAGGGACTGCATGCTCAGGCTCCCTTGTTGGATGTTATTCAGGCAGGAGCACACCCAGGTCTCACTCTGGTACGGAGTTGGGACACGGCTGGTGTGTGCCAGGAGCTCCTGGCTTCCCTGCACGTAGTCAAGAAACCTGTGATCAGATAAGAAATGTGTTTGTCCCTCAGAAGACAAGAAAAACTGAGAGGATTTTTCTGTGTATTTCTCTATCCTATTTTTCTTTTAAACTTTTCTTTTCAATGGTTAATTTATATTGTATAACATGACTCATTCACTTCTTTAGTGCAAGGTTGGACCATCTGATTATCAAGATACTGCTATGTGGGACTCTAGTTCCCTGAGGGTCTTCATCTGCCGATAATCTTAATTGCAGTTTTCTGTAACTGACATCTTATCTATTATTTCCTCTCCTTTGTTCCACTTAGAAAATACAAAATGCTGACAAGCTAGTTCTAGTATTTGGTGAATGTGATAATTAAGGAGGAATTGGCAACCACTTCATCATCAAACTGTGGTTTATTTTTAATTAAACTGCATTTAAGCTTTTGATAAGCTATAAAAATAAATCTTAACCATAGCCAGACTTAAAGCTATGGCCCCCAGTTTACAGCTGGTATAAATGGATGTCAACAGAAGGTAGCCTTTCTCTGCTGATTTATATCAATCAGCTGAAAATGAGGTTCATTGATCTTTTCTCAGAACTTCCTGGAAAACTATGTCCTTCCTCAAAGACTCCAAAGAAGTAAAAAAATCACCCATTAAATACACTTTGGCCTTGGTGTTGCAGTTTGTTCAGATTCTATAGAAATAGTTATATTTCAACTTTTACAATCTAAAATTGATAGACATAGTTTAGCTCTAATCTACAGATGGCTTAACAAAAAAAGCATTTAAAAAGGTGAAAAAATCCAGAACAAAATCATTAATTATTAATGATTATAATTATACCAATGAAGCTGAGTGTTGATACAGTTTTGGCAAATACTAATTTCTAAAGTTCTATCTAGTATTATAAATTTTGTGTGGCTGCATTTTTGGTGAAAAAAATTAAAGTGGTTGGTTGTCCTCCTTCACAAATATGTAGAAGGGAGTAGTACAAATTCTGATGGCACTTCGGAGCACCATGAAATAGATCCTTCCCCATCTTGGAAAGTTTGCAGGAGAAGGGTCCTTTTCTTCCCCCCCAAAAGTCCCTGTCCAGCAGGTTCTGTCCTGGCTACTTTCCGAGCTAGGCTGAGCAGCTGTCTGGCCCTGACAGTATTTCTAAGGATTTGGGGGCACAAGGTAAAGCAATAGTAGAACATTTGGGTTTAGCTGTTGTGCTGAATCAGCAGCTTTTGAGACACAGGCCAGGACACGTGTCTCTCCAAGGCAACCCTGCTCTCATCCTCCTACCCCTTTTGTGGCAAATGTCACCCCTGGTAAACCTTCTTTCACAGTTAAATATTTATGCTATTTCTAAACTCTGTAGTCTAGAAGAAAAGGTGAACAACACCTTATTCTTCTGTGAATTTTAGCTGATCTAGCTCTTAAATCAATGACATCTTGGTTGTGCCAGCCTCTGCTGGCAGTTGAACCATTGTGCCATTCATTTGGAACAGCATGTTGGCTATTGATTTATTACACCTCTTTGCTTCACTGTGAATTCACACAAACTAGCACTGAAGATATAGTCCAAAGAAATACACTTTGAAATTGCATGGTAGAGGTTTGTACAAAGCCAAACAAAAGGAAGAGGTGCTTCACTCTATGCCTAGTTAGATCAGAACTCCTTGCTCTGGGATACTGTGGAAGTTTGACATGGGTTCAAGGTGAGCCTGTGTTGCTTCATGGAAAAAAGTACAGTAAGAGTTATTAAACATAGAGAAGTTGCCTTTAGTGAACTAGAAGAAATCTCCATAATGAAGCYTGGGAGGATATTTGCTTATTCTGCTTTATACTTTTTCCTAGGCTTCTGCATTCAGGCATTCTTGCAGGTTCCTTAAGCCCAGGTTCCTTAAGCCCTCCACTTCCCTGTGGAGTTAGCAGTAGCCCAGCAAAAAATAAGGAATAAGTCCGGGAATGATCAGGGAAATAGTATTGCGGTAAAGGGTAAAGGAGGATGGAAGCTCCCAAAGAATTCTGAAAAAAAAAAAAATCTTGGAAAAAGCACCTGCAGAGGTTTCTGTTAGAAGTGTGCGGTCACAGAAACCAAGCTTACATGCAGACAACTCCAGATGGACAAACTTGCAGCAAAGCCTGCAAGCTGGGTCTTGGTGGTCATGATTGGCCTAGGGGGAGCTTACGAGTTTTCCCCTCAAATGGGAGAGAGATGGACACATCATCCAGCATCGGTATCAGTCTTTCAAGAGCACACTGAACATCTTGCACAGTACTGGTGGAGGTTATTCTCTGTGTCATCACAAAACCCTCTGTTAAGCATGCTGTGAAGATGTCATGGTAGATCACTGCACCAAACTAACTTTGAGTTTTTATGTGATGGTATGCACTAATGTTACAGCAACGGATAAAATGCCGCAGATGTCTGAAGGAGAGGAATGCAAATGGGGAATAGACAAGTTGGGGGCAGAGTGTGGAATAAAGAGGGAGCTGGCTCAGCAGCAGCTAAATTCTGACATCACACTGAGAAGGGATGGGCTTTGCTTCTTTTCAGAGAAGGGAGGGTTGCTTTTCTTCACAGGGGAGTCGAGAAGAGAAAAGCAGTATTTTTAGAGGATGTTAAGGAAATTGCAAGCTTGTGCTTAAGGGAAACTTAAGTTTAATCCATAAGCGTGCCTTCTTATTGTAGACAGGAATTGTTGGGGGTGAGAAAAGGGATCTGTGACACCTCATGGTGGTTCATGTAGTAAAGGGGCTTGTGTGTGTGCATGTGTTTACATGTATTGCTTATGTACTGTGACTGTATATATATATATATAAATATATATATATATGCTTGTATATGCATTGTATTGCACTTCATATAGAAAATCAAACGGCATGAGAAAATATCCAAGATGGATTGGACCTGAGATGAATCCTGGTGGCTTGTCTCTGACATGAGCTATGCAACAGGCTTGAGAGGAAGGCCAAGGCATGCGRCCGTTGGTAGGAAGAGGATCGTGTTCCCTCCACCATGCAAAGGCTTGCCCAATCTGCTGAAAAATAGAGACCGGATAAGCCTTCAGGGATAAAGTTTAACATCCCTTCCTACATTTCTATTTTTTGTGATGACATTCCTGAGTATTACTACAAATAATGCTTACTTTGTATTTAAATGCTTTGTCCTGCAGTCTGATTCGGAGACGCTTTCAGTGCAATGCTTGATGAGGCTGGCAAAATGAGAATAACCAGTCCTTGATAAGGGAGGGTCAGAGACACAGGGCACGGCTGTCTTTTAAAATGGGAAAATTCTTGCTAGTTTCTACAGATGAAAAACACGGGCTCCGTAACCATAGAAACATGACGGGCCAAGGATAATGCTGAACTTCTGATTAATTTCTTTTGTTTAGAATAAAATGCTGTTTGGAGGAAGAGTTACAGTGTAGATAAGGTGAAGTAATAACAGTGCTTTGCTTTCTGTACTTCATTCTCCTCTTAGGTCTTGGAATACTTTAGATAGCTCTTATTATTCCATTTTACAGGAAGCAAAACAGAGATCCAGGGAAGAAAAGCTGATTTCCCCAAAGTCACATTGCAGAACCAGGCATAAAACCCAACTCTTCTCAGGTTAATTGGGGTTGAATTAACAGAAAGAACTAAAGTGCTTGAAAGCAGCTTTTTGTGTGATCCAGCAGAAGTTACATGAAATGTGACATGCTCCCCTGCCAGAGACATGCTGCACTCAGTCTTGCTTTTTGGCTACATCTGTACAATGGGAGATGTGTTATACACATCTGAACTAGCAGCTCTTGTATATCCAAACTCTGAACAACTGCTTTGATTTCTTGCCTAAGCTATGGGCTTCACTTTCTGCCTTTATGACTCCTTTGATTTTGATGTCAAACATATATAGATATACCTGGGCTAACCTGATGTTCCTGCCCTGCTGCAGTCACACCATTAACAGCACGGAGATGGAGCTTGAGTATTTCACTCTGTCCATGACACCAAAAGACATTCTATAAAATCCAGACATGAAAACTTCCAATAGTGTTTTGGGTAGTAACTCCTAAATACTCACTGAGGATTTAGGATAATACTCCTCTCTCCCATACAAGTAATAAACTCCATTGACTTTTTTTGGTATGAATGAGGACAAAATTTGTCAATAGAAAATTGACAAGATAACAGGAACACAGGGAGCTAATCTGAGCAAAAAGGGGAGATTTGTAGAAAGCTGGCCAGTCTTGCTAACTGTCAGTTGTCTTACATGTTGATGTGAAGCAAAAGTCTCATCAACATGAGAAAATAGATGTCAGACTTAGTTCACAGTGGAGGTCATATACTGCAATGGCAGAAAATAAATGGAACACAAATGTGTTGCCTGTATTTTTTTGCCAGGAATTTGATCTGCATCCAGTTTCTGAAACTACCAGCAGTGCAGAGGCATTTTGTTTCTAAACCCAAAATAACTGCCCTTAATCTGTGCAAGAAATTCTTTCCGTGAAAGAAAATGTTGATCAATGTAAGAGTGTAAACAGCCCCCCTCCCAAGATGAAAGAATCTGTACACATGCATAAATATTAAGCGTACCCACCAAGCATCCACAGATATGACRCAGGATAAGATAATTTGTAATGAATGATATGGCAATGACAGAASTAAACAACATGCTTAGATCCCACAGTAAGTAGCCTTTCAGTCAGTGAAGGAACTAATTTTTCATGCATTCAGATTAGAAATAAAACTTTTCTCTTTGGAATCCCTTTTGATTTTGATGCAGGGTAATTCATACAAAATTCTGTCCTGTGGAGGCACTCAGAAAGCTAAAGGACATATTTACAGAAAAAAAAAAAATATAAACTCCCATATAGCCACAAGGAATACATTTTTATCTCCACTCTACAGGAATCTCTTGAGGGCCTTGTGCAGTAAGGTTGAGATGAAAAGAAGCCATTTAAACCCTGACAAATCAAATATTGCAACACTGTAAAATTAGGCACTAACCCCATTAGGATAATTTGGAGGGTCAAACTAGGGCCACTATATTCCTTGTAATGTAGTCAGGGAAAAGAGTTAAGTTCCCTTATAAAGATGATTCAATGATGAGTGACTTGAGGCATCTGGCTGTCTTAGCTTGGTCTACAGAAAATCCCTTTGCAAGGGAGCTGCTTGGAGCTAATCAATAGAGGAATGAGCACAGGCAGTATCTGAATGCCTGTTTCTTCTCAGCAAAAGCATGAACTGGGTCTACTCATAGGATGCTTCCATCCACTTGGTAGTATTTTGTAGCCTGATGGTTGCAGCATTCTTGTGGGGGCTATGGCTTTGAATCCCATCAAATTAGGGAGGGAATTAAACCCTGATCTTGTTTTCCTGGATGGTAACACTTGGCAGGATCCAACTGTACGAATCACTGCCACCTCTTCATTTGCTGTGAGTCTGAGAGATAACAGCTGTGCCTTTTCTAGGACTTGGTGCTGTCAGTGATGAGGGTGTCTCCATGAGATTAAGTCAGGTGCCAAAGGCAAGAGAACTTTCAGGGCCAAAATAAATGTGCCTGGTGAATTTTAGATTCAGTAGCAACTTTGGATCATTTGATCTTAAGTACGGGATTATGCCTTATGGCCATTTTAAACACTATCCTGCAGGGGTGGGTTTTTTTGTATCTCATACTTAACCTCTGTGGTTTTGTTACTGCTTTGTCAGATTCTCTTGAAGTGTTACTGTTGCTGAAATAATTAATAGCTTAAAAATCAAACAGAATTTCAAACATTTTTGTCATATCCAGCCTTTAAGCAGAGATCAGGGGTGTCAGCACATTTGGATTATATGCAATGYGCTCTGCTTTTCTTTTGGTGCTAGTTTCAAACAGCTGGATTCTGCATCTGGGAAGAAACAGAATTATTATTTTTTAAAACTACATATGCCTGTCACACCCTCTTTGAAATGCTAATGGCAGTAAAACTGAGAACCCATTTTCTATTCTGACAGACAAATGATTAAATCAGCGTGTCTATCCCTCTTTGTCCGCTGTTTGAGCTGTCCAGTAACCATGATGCTTTGGCAATGAAATCAGATTTCAGAGGTGACAACTGATCATGGGGGAGCTTTCCCTTGAACAGACACACATGCAAACCTTTATACAGAAAAAGAATTGGCTCTGGAGTACTGAATGTAGCAAAGTAGGAGGCTGATTAAGTGATCACAGAAGGCTTCTGTGATAAAAGAGTTAAACTTCTGTAAATAAAGAGTTGTTTATTTTCTGTCAGGCATGAAAATATCACTCAGTGCCTTGTCTTTGTCAGGTCTGTGAACATATATTTCCCTGCGTACATCAGATACTCAGTCCACTCTGACGCAGGATTTTGACTCAAAGGCCATAGTTCCTCAGGATAGTAAACCTTTTCTAAGTAAAGCTTTCTAAGTAAAGCTTTTCTTTTCTTGCTTTTGTATAATGCCTGGAGTTTTGGCAATGGTTCTTGAAAACAAATTCAAATTTTAATGAGGAACATMGGTAGCTGATGCAAAATTTCAAACAGAATATTGAAAAATAAACTGTTTGTAAGAATACGAGTGAGTTTCACCTATAGAGTGCCGTATGAGACCATTTAAATTCTGAACATAACTCCAGAACTAGACTTTGAATTGTGCCAGAGCAGGGAATTCCCCCTCCTGTGAAGATGCTGCAAGAGGAAAGAAGGAGCTTGTTTGGAAAACTAAATCTCTAGTCCCTTTCAAYGTTAAGAGTATCTGCCCCTTGAAAATGCAAAATAATTTAAGGCGGTTTCTAGAAGTCTAGAAATGATCAACAATAARATGTGTATGTGTGGAGGTGTATGCGTAGGAGGCAGGCAGAAAGGGGGCAGCAAGATATAATTCATATTCAGAAACAGAGATTTGGAGGGGGACAATTAGACTAATGAGTTGGAGTTCTGACTCTCCCCATCATTCTCCCTTCATTTTACCCAGTTCAAGCCCACAAAAAATTCTCAAGCTCTATAAAAAATGTAAGACTTCTAGTATAAAAGACAAAAATTTTGAGTGTGCCAGGGAAAGAGTGCAAGGGAGCGCAAGTACATTTCCAGTGTCATGTTAACCTCTCATCAACTCAGTTTACTTGTCATATATCTATTGGAAATATAAATAACTATAGTTTAAATACAAGTTTTTTTATTCTGTTTAAAAGTATAGACCAGCAAGTATTTCTATGCATTTCTTATAGATTAACAGAATAAGGAGCTCCATGCTTTATTTAGAAGTTTATAGGATTAATCTTTTGATAGCACAAAGCTCGATATCTCAGCCATGGCGCTGATGATTTTCGACAGAAAATTTTTGCAGGAAGCCTTTCAGCCTCGTGAATTATTTTGCATGAATTTTTAGCTGCCTGAAATTTCTCTTCAGTTGTGTCTCCTTATAGCTTGCAAATGTACAAAGTCTCACGTCTGGAGTATTTAGCAACTGATGCATCGTGCTTCCTCCAGCCCATCAGTGTCTTCATTTTCTAGTGCATTGGCTAGTTTCATATAATTTTTCACAGTAAAAGGAGAACCCATTAAAAATGTTTTTATTGTTTGTAGCAGTCTGCTATCTAATTTTGTCAGCCTTGATTCTTCTGTCTACCTTATTAAGCCAATCAGGATGTGGCCAATTTTTTCTCCTGTTTCATATAAAAGTTCTTAACTGTAAATATCAGTAAGGAGAGCGTATTTAGCTAGTTAAGTTTTTCTCTGAAATTCTAAAACTCCAAAAATATTTATGTAAAATGAATCTATGTTATAACTCTCATATTGATTTCAGATCTTTTAAATCAATTTGATGATTAATACTTTTAAGAAGAGCAATATTATGAAGCAAGGCAATAGCTTCAAAGCTATTATGATAGCATCCATAATCCTGGGGCAATTTCAGTCTGCTTACATTGGAAGCATTTTAGTACATTGGAAGTTCTAATAAAACTCTTGCATTTGTGATTAATGATATCTACAGCTACATGAAGATCTAATAATTTCTGCAGAGATGATTAAGTAGTATACACAGCTGTGTTTACCCAGTACCATGGGTAAAGCGTGTACATGAGGGAAAGACATTTTGAACCATCACGACAATCTGAGAAAGACATCATCTTGGTCATGTATGTTCTCAAAATAAAACGAACAAGCTCGAGAAATCATCTGTGTTTACTCAGGTGCCCAAACCTTAGACCTCTAAGCCTAAGCCAGATATCCTAGGTGCCTTAACCATCTACATGGACAAATATGCGAGCAGAGCAATTCAGCTTATTCTAAGATACATCTCTAGTACAAGCCTGATAAACCCTCAACAGGAGGTGCCTCTTTTTATCCCTCAATTAGAAGCGGAGCACATCATCAGCTAAGGCTTAGGCGTCTAACTTAGAAGTGCACAAATAAATGAAATAAACTTTACACCTATTGAACAGATTTATGTAAAACTGTTTTTACATCTGGGTCTCTGATATACAGTACCTCCTCCAAATCTAGATCTTCAAAGGGTTTTCTGAAGATCAGCAGGGGAATTCATCTTTAGTCCATGGGTGGTTTAAATCGCCATCTACTAGAGTATAAGCTTTTGAATTTAGAACTGAAAAAGACATAAATTGTCAAGGTATTAGTGACCTGACTGGCATTCCTATTCTTAGTCTGTTTGTCCTTTGGCTTATTTTTGAGAAAAAATACTGCCAAACTTTTCTTCAACTTTTCCAGCAAGTAAGCTTTTCATCCCAATAATGTTTTTGTGATATCAAAAGAATTTCCTTTTCAAGCTCAAGATAAATAGTTGACATCTTGAAAGCTTTTGGCACAACGATGATCATATTTGTGTTTGTTAGTTTGTTTGTGGCAATCAAAATATAGTGTTCCAATTGACTCTGAATGGTTTTTAGATATTGGTTCATTTTTAACATCTCTCTTGTTAGTTTAAATTTTGAAGCTAAATACAATTTCAAACTGTGAAACTGGAATTTGTATTTTTGTAAAAGAAATTGGATCAAAAAATGTCAATACTGCTCCTTTTCAATGTTTCAATTTCAATAAACTGTTATTTTTCTGAGAACAAAGCATATCATCCCCAAAATACCCAACCAGTTTTACTGACTATCTTGTTTTCCAGTAAACAGTTGTGTGACATTCTATTCTGAGCTGGAGATAATAAGAAAGCTCTGTCCTACTCCCCCATCCTTGATGGTCCAAACAAAGGTTGTGTGATAGTAATGGACACCAACTCTTCACGTGATGTCAATGTACCTTGTGAGGATGTACTGCCTGCTAATGAAAGACAGAAAGGGAAAATAGAGTAGAAAACAATAATAAAAAGATCTCACTACACGCAGAAATGGAATCACACAGCAGAAATGCACAGAGATCAAGGCTCTTACAATGAGTCAGACACGAATTCATTACTTTCTTAACTGCAGGTTGTTCTCCCATTCTTAAATAGGCAGATACACACAGCAGACTTARAGGAGCCATAAATAAATGACAAATCTAAACTAATCTAGCTAGGCTTCATTAGATAGGCAAGGAGGCCCATTGTCTTATAAAGTCTCTGATTTCCTGAGATTTTTRTAGGCAAAAACTAATTGGGAAGTAACACTGAGAGCGTGGTTGGTCACTGGAATAAACTCCCTAGGGAAGTAGTCACAGCACCAAGCCTGCCAGAGTTCAAGGAGCATCTGGATGATGCTCTTAGTCATATGGTTTAGTTTTAGGTAGTCCTATGAGGAGAAGGGAGTTGGACTTGATGATCCTTATGGGTCCCTTTCAACTTGAGAAATTCTGTGATTCTATACACTGGAGGCATTGATAGCTGTGGATTGAACTGTGGTCTCATGGATATCCAAGACAAATCTGGAATGTGTTTTTCATGGCCTGATGCTTGTCCCTCACTGTGCAACCTTAGGTTATCCAACAGCTTGATGCTTAGAGAGAAATAATTTGAGCCCTTGTATACTATTATGTAGTATAGAATAGGAAGTTTGCAAGAAAATTAGCAAAATGGTGATGAAGATTTTATAAATGAAGTTAGAGCTGTGCAGATGAGATAGACCAGGTTTAACTTTAGCACATGCAGTAAGACATTTTCAAGGGCAGAAATAATAGTGTTTAAGCAATATCTGTGATTACATATACTGAGAGAAAAAGGATAAAGACCTGACAGGGAAAATATTCTGTGAAGACTCTTATCATCAATTGACTCTTAACAGTCAAAGCAAAGGTTGTGCACAGTGTCTTTGCAGTGATGAGTAGATGACATAAACCTTGCAAAAATAGGCCCCTACCCTAAAGCTACCTTGGTATATTTAGGCTCAGATGTCATTTTAGGATGAGTATCATTCAGGGAAAAAAAAATATATTCAGAACACAAATATCACTTGCTATTATTTCATAGGGGAACACCACCTTCTTTAGTACAGTAATCCGGGTAATTTTCTCCCTCTTATCCCCTCACAAATTTTAGAAGAGCAAAAAAGGTAGGCAACCTGGAAAACTCCCAAAACAAAAGAACGTCTGCAAAACTCCTTTGCTATTTTTTTGCTGGCTTATGTGAATTTTGAGGTTTGTTAATCATTAGCAAAGGTTAAGTATGTTTTTGTTACTTAGCAACCATGATTAGTTTTAAAAAGTTTTGTTTCAAATTTTATCATGTATTTATCCATGTTTTTCTCTGCTCCTCTTCYACTCACTGGAATTCAAACTCAAGAAAGCTTGAATGCAGCCAGACATCTGAACTCACAATCTTTGAACCTACCTGCTTGCAATAAACGTGGAAAATAAGAACTAAAATACAAACCAGAAAAAGAGAGCCATTGCTGTCTCATCTACATAAAGATCTATTCTTAGCTGGTTTTCAATTTGCACTGTGATGGTTTAGGCAGAGAAAATGACCTAGAGCAAATCACAAGGGTATTTTTAGTCTTTGTTTTATTTATTTTCCTTTTCAGTGTTTTGGTTGCGGTGGAGCTTTGTGCTTTATCAGTTTCAACCTAAAAATGGAAGCCTGAAATGACTGTTATTTTCAAAATTGATTCTGAAAAGTGTGATTAATTTGGGGATTAGTTAAAATATTCGTCCTGCTGTGTTTAGCTGATGCTCATGTATATTTTAACTTCAGACGAATATTTAAMCTCGTGCAATAAGAACTATAAAGCTTGTTCACCCAAAAGCTTACCTGTTTTTTCCAACTGTGTCTGTTAGTGTAATAAAAAATGTTACTTGACTCTAAAACCTTTGCTTTGCTTTCCCATTTTACAATATTAAGTTGACATCCTAGCTTAGCTTAACATCCCACTTCAGTGGGAACTTTCCTATTGCGTTTCCTGGGGTCAAGATTTTATGCTAAAACCAAAGGCAATTCTAAAAAAAAGCATACCCTGAAGATAAGAAATGCTAAAATAGCCAACTATCACAGCTGCTAAGCTCTTGTTTCTCCCTGGAAGCTGTGGAGCATAGCACGCATGTGAACTGCAAACTGCCGAGGCTTCCAGCTGTCCAGGAGMTCCGCTCTTGGGAGCTGGTAGAGCAGAAGTTACCTGGAAGTCAGCAGTTCTCACTGTTTGTCCTTTTTAACATCAATGGTGTTCAACAATCACTGTGAATATCGTGTGGTACAAGCCAATGCAAATGTACTGATGTAGTGAAATGGACGCTCATTTTGGAATTTTTGCTGTGTTTGTAACACACCTATTTCTGCTCATAGCAATGAGGTGAGTCTGAAGAAACACTGGAAGCCAAGGAGCACGATTGCTTGACTGCTTTGGTGGTCCATGCTGGAATGTATTGCTTTAAGTAGAGCAAAGATGAAATTTCAGACTCTCAGGCAGCCAACATCGAGATGGATTCCATTTATCAGGGCAAACAAACCAGACTGTTTCAAACCCCTGTAGATATCTGGAAAGCTTTGGAACAGTAAGTGAGTTTATATTCACAGGATGAGGACTATAAATAAAGGTAGAACTAGAAGGACAGGAGGAACTTTTGCCAAACACCTTTTATTTCCCTCTCTTTGGGAGAAGGTTCTTACTCAGTCTTCTATATGCAACAAGGGCAACTGCCTGAGCCTGACATCACCGGAAGCAATGGTGAAAATCAACAAATGTTGGTGTAGGCAGAGAAAAGTGGATGTCTTGGCCTCTACCCGAGGCATTCAAGAGCCTTATTCTGGCCCTAATGATTGTGTCTTCAACCTTCCCGCTCCAGAAATGGCTTCTAACTCTCCACCCCACCATGGTTCAGAGCAAAGATACCGTGATTGTTTCTCAAAGGGAAAAACCCTAGATGAAGCTCAGTGCACAGGCACAGAGAAGAAGCAGCAGCAGCCTCCAGAAGGATGCTAGCATGGGGCAGCCAGCCTCCTGCTGCCTCCCAGCCACAGCCCTTTTGGCAATAGCCTGCAGAGGTGCTGCTAAAGTGCAAGCCTGCTTGCTTTGCAGAGACGCGTAYGCCTCACCTGTGTGTTCTTGAAGACCAACTGCTGCCCGGCATCTCTTCTCAAAGCCTCGGAAGCTTCAGGCAGGCATCCACACTTCTCGTCCCTCCCTGAACAGGACTTTACCTCCAGGAAAATGGAGAAATATCTAGGGGGTGGGACATGAACATGGGACGTTCTTGCTTAATTCCAGGAGTGTTCCACAGATATGTCCCCAGATGAGTACCAACCCGCCACTCTGGTTTGTCCATCAATGTTTTTATCCCAGTATTCCTTTGCATAGTCTTTGGGTTATTCACACCCAGAAAACTGACTTGATACTTTTAATGTGCTCRTGCTTTTCTTTTACACAAAAAATAATGACATTTTCTAGATTTAATCACCAGATCAAGTGCATTTTCCAGAGTTTCCCAAATTTACTTTCAGAAACAGCAACTGACATTTCCTTTAAAAAAAAATAATAAGGGGGGAGGAGAAAGAAAACCATCCCTGAACTGACAGAATGCAACAGTAGGAGGCAAGCATTCAGCTGGCAGTTACTTCCTGGCATGCAATTTTAATTAAGGAGTCAGCATGTCTGCTACAGAAGCCCACAGGAGGCAGTAACTAAAAATGACTGGGAAAATGTCCATGGATAAAAAGGTAGGAGAAAGAAACAATGACACTGTATTTCAGGAAGCTAATTGAATATGTTCATCCCTACTTTTCTCTAGATAAGACCTATTACCAAATGAAAAGCAAGCACAAATTGCTGTATCACAGAATGCACAGGAATACCTATTTTGCAGTGTATAGTCAGAGATTCACTATTGATCCAAGATAATTCAAAGACAGCATCTTTTTTTTTCAGGTAGGTATGCATTTGCATCCATTTTCAGATCTGTGCAATAAGGTTTTGTCTTTCTTTTTATGCTAGGGACATTGCATTATGCCTTTCACCAAGCAGTTTAACTGCCCACTGCATAAGAAGAAGAAATGATCTGCTCAGGAATCATGTTCTGAGATATTAATTCATAGTTTTAAACCAAAGCCAGGCCAGGAATCTTTCTTTCCTTAGACCATAGCTGTAGTGATTACCTAGCTAAGTCAGTCAGCAAGTAGATTGCTGTAAATCACTTCCAGTAATTTTTTCATAAATACGTTTTTTTCCCCTGGTATGATGATTTTTTCTTCTTCTCACAGAGCCAACCACCAGGACATAGAGGCTGATTCATATCCTGTACTTTCAACAACCACTGTTAATCATACAAATATCTTTCCAAAGAGGTACTGTGAAATCCTGCATTGAAATCTCATTGTTGGCTCTTACTTTCTCCAGTGGTAAATATTCAAATCTAACAGTRAGGAATAAAAAGGAGGGAGCTCATGCACCTGCCTTGTTTTATATCTATACACATCAATCTGAAAGGGCTGGGACTAAAAATAATTTGTGAAAGAAAAGCAAATTAATATGATATGACTTAAAATTAGAGCTACGGGTTCTGTGGAGAAAAAAACTGGTCAGCTAATCTCAGTCTTTCTCTCTTTCTGTCACTTTCACTTATTAAGAGCTCTTTGGCTAGCAGGTACGTAATGTATGCTTATGGTTAAATAAATTACTGGGTGAATATTAGAGAAGTACAATGAAGTCAGATGACAGAATCAAAGAATCTTTCAAACTTTTTTTTTTGTTTTTTATAAGTGCCATTTAATGGGCTCATTATGGGTCAAAAAATTGTGTCTGAGAGAATGTAACTTGGGATGAAACACTGTACAATCAGTAATGACTTTCTCTCTCCTTCTGTTGAATCGGGATTGATGGTATAGTGTTCGGAGCAAGCTGGGTCCACAGTGTGAGTTGTGTGAGGCTGTACATACCTCTGTTCTCCGCAGCCCTGGAGAACATATCAAAAAGATTCTAATATCATTACTTAAGACTTTGATGTCTTGCTCATATGAACAAAATTCATGAGAAAGKTTTTTTTTTCCCTTTTCTTTTTGTCTTAAGCTAACCTACAGGGAGAAATTTTCTTTTGCTTTTACTGAGCAGAGGAGAAAATATCCTTGATTTTTTTTCTCATAACCCTGAGAAATCCAGACACTGATAGAATAGCCTGAAGATTTCTGTAATTTAAACCAACTGACAATGATCACTTCAGGAGCCATAGGCTCCTTGAAAATTGCCATAGTTTACTGACTGTCAGTTGCTTCTCCTACCTGTCTTAAACTACAAAATGCCCTGAAGGCAGGAAGGGATGAATAAAGACCCAGTAATAAGCTCTGTATCACTGCGGCATTGCCAGGAGAGTATCTGTAGCCAAAAAATGGAGAAGGCAATAACCAGTAGCTCTAGGGCTACTAAATTCTGCTCCCAGACCCCAGCCATGCCTGTTAGTACTGATGGGCGAGGTCAGGGTCTGCACAGCCTGGCCATCCTTTGCAACCTGCCGGCACCTGTGGGGAACTTTGAAGCGATGACATTTGCCGCCAGGTTTAACCAGCTGATGTTTCTTGGCTCTGTGATAAATAGCTTCAGGCACTATTTTGAAGCAGGCTAAACTTTTAGCCATTTTACTGTTAAACATCTTAGCCGAAGTATCCTCTTGCCAGTGTCTCTCCCTTGCCTCTGGAAGGAGCCATTTCAGAGGGCTGAGCTGTGCTCTGTAGGATAGCTGCTAAGTCAAATCTTCTGGGGGCATCTCTCTCTCCCTCTCAACTGGAAAGGAACTCCAGGCAAATGGATTAATTGAAACACCTGTACTGTAGATGGCTAAAATGTAGTGAGAAGAATTTCATGCAGAGAAAAACACCACTCCATTTCAATACCAGACTTTTAAATATCTCAGCTCCTACTTCAGCCCGTACTTTTGCTTGGTGAACCTCAGATTTTTATTTCCTTTGAACAGCAAACATGGCTTTAAAGGTGAATTATTTATCTCGTATGTGTAAAGAAGGGGACAATAACAAAAAAGGCTACAAAACTGCTTTTAATAAACTCAGTTAAAAGCAATAGCATGCTTATAGTTTCTCTCTATCATTTTATATGAAGACACGAAAAAGTTTTTTAGATGAAATAAAGCTGCCTTCAGGCAGTTTTAATTTGCAAYGGAAGAACCGATTCAACTGATCACAATATTGCAGACAGCGTGGTTCCTGGCTGCATGGCACAGATAATATTTTTATATGGATGAGCTGTTCTTGATTAATTTATTTGTGATAGAAAGCTCAGGTAGGCCTCTGTAGGCATCAGAGCATGGTTGCACTGTGGTTGTCTAAACACATGCTCACGTACATGCTCATTTATTGCATTTAATTGATAGCAGCTCACGGACAATGCTTCCTCCTGCCAAGGGCTACAGRAAGAAACCCAGGCCTTTTCAGGCCGTGATGGGGAAAGAGAAGTGGTCTTGTCCCCTCTCAGCTCCCAGGTGCTCCCCCCTGCTCTGCACACAGCGTGTGCATAGAGGATAAAAGATGGGAAACGGAAAAGAGCCCAAGTCTTGTGATACCAGGAATGGCGAGAGGTGGATGAGAAAGAAAAGAAAATTTGGAGGATAGGGAGTGCATGGAACAAAAGCCAAGCGCTCCCTCCRAGGTGACGTTAGGAGTCTGCGGGAGCCTGGGAGCAGGAAGAGCACCCGGTTAAATGCATCACTGGTGATGGATGTCCAGCAGGGCTTGGAGTAGAGTTCCCAATAGTCTGTGTATATTGATTTTTTCTTTAAGGCATATCTACAATATTCATGAAATTGTAAGGAAAATACTTCTTGGCAAACACTAGCGTCCTTTTGGACTTCTCTAATGGAAAACCAAGTTGGACTTTTAAATTTATAAAATTTAAAGTGAATGTGCAAGAGCTATTTGTTCCTCTTCCAAATCTGGTGTCACCATTTATCTCCAGTTTAACTCTGCTAGAATCCCTTTTCAAGGATATTCCATGATTTTACACAAACTCCCCTGCTTGTTTCAAATCGCTTTCCCAAACTCCCTACCATGAAAAATACTGGGTTTGGGGTATATAGCAGCAACTCATGTCTGCCTCTGGACATAGGTCATTAAATATTTAAATATTAATTCAGGTTATTTTTGGTTTAGTATACTGGTTTTTGGTTTGTATTTTGGTTTGTACAAAGTGTGTAAGCAGCCCAGAGACTGGCCAAGAATGGAAACAAAATCAAAACACACATGAGGGACAGGGAGTCAAAGAAATGTGAAAACWGGAGAATAATTGCCTCTGGCCATCATTTTACAGGTTTTAGGTAAGTYTTGAAAAAATATTAACTCATTTTCCCCCTAACTCATTTTCCCCCTTACTTCTGCAGCTACAGTCTCTGTGACTGTGAGGAAAGCAAAAACAACTGAGTGAGGTGGTCTTGGAGCTTAAAAATGTCATTACTGCTACTTGGCCTTGKTTTTTTTAAAGCATTCATCCTGTCAGGCAGCTGGATCCCCTACAGGACAGGTGGAATTTGAAGGAACAAATATCATGGTCTTCAGAGTAAATCTGCTCATAATAAATAGAAAGGAAAACACTTGGGTAGGTTCCCAAATATGGTGAACAGATTAAGATACTCTTGGGTATATCCAATTTATGTTATCTGTAAATTTTAACTGTACAACTGCAGCATTAAAAGCTCAATGGACTTTATCTGGCCTGGTATCATTGGCTGCTATCCAGTAAAGCACTTACACATTGCTTAGTTCTAAGGACATGATGCCCTGGTTTCAAGCCAGAGTACCCAGCAGCATATTGGAACAAACCAGTGATAAGCAGTTTGACAAGCCCTGCAACAAATACTGTCCTGCTGCTTCTTAAAGACACCTATATGTAGTTGATTAAAAAATATTGTTTTACCAAAATGTATTGAAGATACACCTAGATTATTATTTTTCCCCATTTTTTCAGTGCTAAACACAGTTAGCAGAATCGTTGCTCTCTCTGCAGTCTAACATCCAGATAAAAAATAATTCACTTCTTTTGAATCTCWATTTGATAAAGAGAACAGAATACAAGGGAGTGCTAATGTGCATTTCTGTGATGTCAATATTTCGATGCTGCTGTTGCTGAAATATAACCATAGCTTGTCAGATTAGGATTCCTGGAGATTCTGTCTGTGAACATATGCTTAGTTCTTCCACCTTGTTATGAACATGTTATTAGATTTTCACATCTGTCATTTGCTTAMCATAAATGCCAGCAGTTACTTTTTCTTCCCCCACCTTTTTTTGTAGTAAAAGGATACTTTTCTCATCCAGCTTCAACCAAAATGACTAGAATAACAACAAAAATGCACCCTACCACAGCATTTTAATGTATTTCCAGCAAAACTCACAGTTTAGAATATCTTCCTTTAGGTGAACATAGAACAATGAAAGAGCCATGCTCTTTCCAGCCACCATCCAACCCATGGATGATAAGGGTTGTTAGTCTTACATGTATTGAAGGGTACACTCCTATCTCCAGAGTCTTTAAGGGCAGACAAGACAGGTTGTTTGATCAGAAGTCACCTTTTGGCTTTAAGTTCTGAAAGTCACATTAACAGTATTTCTATTCAGTGGCTGACCACATAGCATAATCTTAAATTCTCAAAGAGCAGTAATTCCTCCTATAGCACAAAGACAGTGATTTATCACAAAATGGGACTATTCATTTAAACTATATTCTGTGAATAAACTGTATTTATTTACAAAACTCTTAGTTGGCCATCTATGAGACCCTTTCAGCCGGTTATTTTTACAATGGCGAAGTTGTCTTGGTACTACCTCTTCAAGGGATGTTTCAAGAAGACAGTGTCTTAAATAAGTCATAACTCTTCTTTTGATCTCCACATGCTGGCACTCGCGTCTGTGTGGGGGATTTGCCCTGATATCAGCCAGCATGATTGTGGGTCACATCAAAGGAAAAGCATTGATGACTGAACAAACAGTTATTAGGGCTGTTGGAAATTTAGGATTTGTTGACTGTGTGGCATTTTTGTATAATGAAGCATTCATACTGTTTTGTGGGCATTTGAACAAGATCAGACAAACCCTAATCCAGTCTCCTGAGGGATCTCTAGACAATTGCCTCCTCTTTTGTGCATCTGCAGTTCTAAGTGGTAAAAACAGACAAAAACCCCAATCCTTTATGGGGAACAATGATCAGTTGGTCACTATTTCCTCTGGTGCTAGCTGAGATGTGACTAATTTACATGAGAAAAATTTAAATTATATATCAGGGATTAGAATCTGTATTACACAACTTTCTATAATGTGCTATCCAAAGTCTACTTTGTTGAATGACTCAGTAGATGAACTTGGCATTTATCTGAATGCAGATCTCTCTTCTCATTAGCTATTAATTTCTAGCTGGAGAGTAGTACCTCCTGAAGTTAACAGCAGCATTATCACCTGCAAATGCTACTAAGTTAACCAAATTCAAACCATTTTTGCATTTACAAGTATTGTTAATAAAATTTCCTTACTGTCTTGGCTATAATCAAAAGTACAAAGAAATATTTCCCCTTTGAAACTGTATTAATATGTAGCTACAAAARCGTTTTGCTATTTCTATGCTTCAAGGTCTTAGTAGCCACAGGAAAAAAGCATGAAAAAAGCGCAAACCAATTCCTCATTCCAATCAATATTTAGCTATATTCACAATTAAGAAAGAAGCCAATATAATGCTGGCAATGAATTTCTTGGTCCTGCTGAGATGCATCATTTTATCCTAGGGGAGCACCTATTTTGGGAAAAAGTTCTATTTAATGTGCAACCATAACTGAGTGATGTGATTTTATTTATGTAGGAAAAGTGTATGAATTTTATTTACAAATGGATTTCAGCAGGATGTGGCTCACAACCCTGGGTAATCACACTGAAAGGGCTTACAACTATTCTTATGAGTAAAATGAGTGGGATTTTCTATAGCTCTGATCCACTGCTAAATAGCTCAAAACTTCCATTAATGTTGTCTGTCACCAGTTTCTCAAAAGATTTTTTACTTTCATTTTCTTTGCTAACCTAAAAGACACTCAGGACTTTGCTAAGGCCCTACACAATACAGTAGCTAGCAATAATTAGTACTATTGTTTTCTTAGTAGTTTTTATTTTTCTGCTAACACTATCTACTTGTCAGAAAAACACCCCAGTGGTTTCAAATCAGAGACAGCTTGACATTTCTCAGATGTGGACAAGGAATAAGACCCAAGATGTGCTTAGGGAAGACTCATTCTGGAGCTTGTTGCAGAAGCTGAATCAGGTTAGGGACGCCTCCTTGGACTGCAAGCTGCTTGTAGTGCTATCCACTGTCAGAAGACCATCTCCAGATGTCTCCCAAGAGCTGTGCTCCCAGGTGACAGAGCAAGGTAAAGTCCATGGTGAGAGGCTGGGCTAGGGTCCAGCTAACGTTTAGCTGACTTTGGTTGTGACACAGTTTGAGGGAGCATTATAGACAAAAGACCTGTTTGGCTGGACCAAGATCTGCTGTCCACTCCTGTGCTTTGCTAGCTTTGAAGGGGAACCAAAGCAGATAGGAGTTTCCATCTCCCATTAGCTAGGAGGAGGTTTAGATTTCCTGTGATTTAGTCCCATCATGGCTGCATAGCAGAAGCAGAAAATCATGCTGCTGGGAACTTCATATCATAGCCTTCATTGACCTTGTCAGCATCATGTGTAACACAATCTATTTTATCCATGTGGTCTGTAAAACCATCCTGGAAGTGCAGTACAACTTGAGAGTGAAGGGGTAAGTGGCTGCAGGAGGGCACTGGAAGTTTGGATCTGATTATAAGGCTTTAGTCATAATCCACTATTATATGAAGGGTGCTCCACACCTAAGAATTTCAAGAGTGGTGTTCAAAAATATCACTCATGAGATATTGCCTAAGCCATGAATTCTAGAATTGCTACACTGAAAACATGCAGTGCAACCAGGAAAGGGTTAATGGCTCACTGGAATTGAAGAATTGTTCTTAATGGGTGCAAAACTCCATCTGCTTTCACACTGTGAACAGGGAAAATTATGGTACTATCTATGCCATCCATTTCCTTCTCCTCTGATGCATTATAATAGCATCTAAAGAAAGAACTAGCCAGCACATGGGTTTCTATATTATGCAAACTGAACTTTTCAAATCCATGAAGGATGTCAGCAAAAGTTGTCAGTCTTGTACATGGATCATTACCAGTTTTGAAAGGTGAGACTCAGAACTGCAGATTGTAGGTTAGCTTCTTTCTCTCTCTCTCCCTCCATCCCTTCCTTTCCTTCTTCCCTTCTCCCTTGCCCTTCTCACTTCTTTTTTTTCTTTTCTTCCTTTTATTTCTTTACAATAAGAAGCAGAGTTTTGCAAGACAATATGAAAATCTGATAAAGGACAATTGTTCAGAGAGATCATCTAGGAGAGCAGAAAATGCTTTTGCCATTTGTTATGCACTCAAGCAAGTGCTACAATAAAAAAGAGACTTTTATTCTGTTTACCTCTGCTGAGCCAAATAGCAAAAGCTATCAAATGTTTGTGGTTTAGTTACACATGCCTGAAATGCTTATGTTGCGTGGCTTTAGTGCATATGCTTGCCCCTTTATATTTGCTTTGCTAGCTACACTCATGATGTGCACAGATGAAGATGGACATCATATAGCATGAATTACAATGTTCAAGGTGAAGAACAGCTTATCTCAGTGATGCTCTGTGTATGGTAAAGGCTGAGCCTCTTAGCCTGGTAAATCCTAATGAATCCTGTGTTAAAACCCACTTACAATAAAAAGATTTTGTTTCATTTTTAGTTAAAGAAAATCACCTGACCTGAAGGTCCACCTTTAGTTTTTTGAACATAGGCTTCGAACTTTTTTTTTTTTCCCATGCTTACTTACCCAAAGGCCTATATCCAAAGAAAAATCCACAAATCTGCCTGCTTAGTCCTGGAAATACTAAATTACTCTCTCAAACTGTTCAGATTGATTCCTGCTTTAGGCATCTCTGAATGTAACTGTGCCTATGTCTCTTTGTGGGGTGTGGGACCACAATCCAGCTACAGCAAGACATTCTCACCCTCAGCTGCCCAGGGTGAAGGTCTCTCCCCGCTCCTTGGAGGGGTACCAGTGGGAGAGGGAAAAAGTGTGATTGTGGTCCCAGCTGCCAGACCCAGACCTTCCCCTCAGAGCTGATTGCCCATGCTATGGGCTTATAGCTATCCTTTTGGGGCTTATGAATTTTTCTCTGTTGGCTACACAGAGTCTGTCAGGAGGAGAATGCATCTTATAGCCTGGTAACATTGGGCTCTCTTTTGGGATGTAAAAGCTGTGGGTTCAAATCACTCAGCATTTGTGGAGGGCTCACAAAAGAAGTTTTCATGCTTCCTATGTTGTTAGAGGATGTTGGAGGATGGAAACGGAAATCTCTAAGTGAAGGAAGGAGGTTGCACAAAAGTGCCCTGCAGCACTCTTGGATCGATGACTGAGAACAGAATTTCAGGCACATGCTTTTCATTAGCATTTTATTTTGGATRGCTTGGGTGTATCAGCTTGCTGATTCTTCATCCCTCATGTGGTAACTAGTTTTTCCCCATACCTTGTGCAGGAGTTTTGAGAACTTAGGACAGCAATCTGAAGCCCACTCTTGGAGACTGACACCCAAGTTTCCACATTTGCCACAACTGAATGTAGCAGAACCTGAGGCCCTTCATCAAAGCATGGCCAAATGAAATGCTTGGAAGTGACTCTTCCAGCCATCATTGTGGGTCTGCTCTAGCACCCTGACCTAAAATGATTCTTCTTGACTTCAAGGGGCACTGAATCAAGTACCAGGGGCTATTTTGCACAGGTATCTGCATTGCTTGCTGATTTTCTAATGAAGCATCAAGCAGTTAGAGACTCTGATATATGTATTCTGTTTATAGAGGAACTTAGCAGAGAGCAGAATTTTTACTTTAACTGCTTTATAAAGCAGTTAAAGACCTTTTTCCTTTTTTAATTCTTTTAAAAGTGGAATTTTTTGGTATCCAGTAAGTTTAAACTATTCTTAGCAGGTACTCTTCTCTGCCATGTATATCAGGTGTTGAGATATTGTAACAATAAAAAAAGGTTTAAGAAATCTCGGGCACTTTTCTTGAAAGATAACCTTTCTTCACAGACCACACTTTTAGCTCTTGTTAATTTATCATTAAATACATGTTGGACTGTACAGCATTTGGGAAATATTTATTTTAAAAATAGTAGATCAGTATTGTAAAGGAAAGTTGTACCGAAATTGAACATTGTGCAGGTACAGTCACATACAATAGCTTCCAAAAACACAAGGCAAAAGTATTAAGGAATAACACTGACAAAGCGTTCAGTAATTGTTGAAAACCATAAATCATCAAATCAACTTTGCAGAGACAAAGAACTAAGCTGGTAACTGAAGTCATCATTTATCACTAATAGCTGCAAAGCAATGTGAAATCTATGCAGACCTGGCCCCTGGGGAATACCCTCAGCCTCGGGAGCTCGGGGGCAGCAGGGTGTCACCATCAGGGCAGCTGGCACCCTGCTGTGGGCTGCCAACGGCAGGGCAGGGATAGCCTTCTGTGCATCTAAGGGGACGCTAGAAGCCTTCCGGTCCTGCCAGCAACTGCGCGTARCATACAACAGTCTTTTGATTGCTGTAATTATGTGAACTGGCTTCGTGTCTACACCTAGTCAAAAAGTTGTAAGATCCAGGATATAAGGCACTTTTTTTCACTCCACCCTTCCTGAGCTGCTGTGCTGCATTGCTCCTCAGCGAGCCCTCGGGCTATAGGCTGGTTGACTTTAAACCATCAAGACTCTTGCAGTAAACAAACACAGTTATTTCATTTTAAAAGTACATAAGGGGATTTACACTGCAAGATTGATCTGGCTATCTGATCATAGTAATGGAACAGTCAAGAAGCTTTTTCCAGAGTTCATTTGTTTTGTGGTTTCTGGTAATCTAACAGCACATCTTCCAAAAGCAAAATTAAAGTATGTTAAATATAGCACAGCCATAGAAAAGAGAACAAAGACCTGGCACATCTCCCCTAATGAAGTACGTGGCAAAGGCTCCATTTAATCCAGCAGAAATGGGACCACAAATAACTAGTAAGTCATAAATATTACTTATGTACTAATACAGTGGACTAATTAGACTCAGCTGAGACAAAGCATAACCACACCATTTTATATGAAAATTATTCACAAAGCAATTTAGAAATAGTTAATGTAGTTATCATATACTAATCAACTATTAAAATAATTATAGATGCATTTCCACCATTTATCACAATACTCTCAAATTCTGGACAAAGCAATGAATGTAATAGCGACATACGAAGAGCACGTTTTCAGCATGGTGCTCTGTGCCTGCCGTTAGAGTCAAATCCACCCATTGGGTACCCAGAGAGCCAACCATTTTGAAATTCTCTTTTTCCTCCATTTTGATGCTCTCAGGTGAGGAAGTTCTAGCAATATTAATCTCGGCATTGCAGAGTTGTTCATTTTGACTTAAAAGGTTCTTAAAAGCTGTAAAAATAAGTTAGTAATAATAACAACTCAGCTCAAAGATTGTGTCTGACCCGTTCCTTAAATTTTCAGCAAAACAAGGGAAAAAAAATCCTGGTGAAACCCTACATTCCCACTGCTACCAACTCATTTATTCATGACTGGTTTACTTACAGGATACAATCTCTCAAAAACCTCATGCTTGATTTTTTCATTTTTGTCACTAATCTGTCACATTATGACAGTTAAGATGCTGGTCACTGAAAGTCAGTTTATTTATAATTCTGCACTTCATTTTGATAACTTATAAATACACATGGCCCAACAGATGACTAACTTTCTTTATTTTACAAATCCCTCCCTTCTCTCTTTGCATATTATTCGCTGCATACACAGATTGTAATGAAAATAGTTTTTAAAAGCGCATCCTTCCTTAAACAATTTGAATGTTCTTTCTTGTTTATTAAGATACTTTATCATGCTGTCTGTCCTGAAAAAATAGTTTAGGGAAATTCTGTGGTCTGCATTATGTGATGGTTCAGACACAATGGACCTTTCTTATCGTATTATCTATGATCCTACGAATAAGCCAAAAAGTAAAGCAAATGAACAGCTGAAAATCATCCGACACAAACTGAGCTTCAGCTTACACTGAAAATTGTATCACTTACTACAGTTGACAACTTCTGAAGAGTTCTCTTAAATGGTGCAAAATAATTATTTTCTTCCATGAAGATATGCAACTTGAAGAGAGATACAGGTGTCAACGCATAATTTCTCAGAGCAGTGCATTCATGGATCTCTGTAGACCTCAATGTCATAGTCAAGGCTGAGGTTACAACAGCCAGTTCTGTATTGTGAACGTTAATAAAACTGGGGGACAGCTCATAAGCGGTTAACAAATTTCCTCTGGCTGAACAACGATTGCCACACGGTTATAATACTGGTGATTCTTTGCAGAGCAGACCAGTGGAGACTGAAAATATCATGTCCACTGGGAGTGGTGAACGTAAGGCCACTCCCTTCTTCGTGTTTCATTAAAAAAAACCCAACAGTTTTACACATAGAAAAAAATCTATTCCAAATAAAAGGAAGAAAAATGAGTCTATTCCGCTAAAAAGAATATATGTCTGTTCATTTGTTTAAAGACAAAACATTTCACCACAAGGACAGTAAAGCGCTGGAGAACATTACCCAGGGAAGCTGTGCAGTCTCCATCTTGGAGATTTTCAAGATGTGACTAGGCAAATCCCTGAGTAACCTGGTCTGAATTCAGTGCTAACCTTGCTTTCAGCAAGAGGTTGGATGAGATGGTCTTCTGAGATCCCTTCCACTTAAAATATTCTATGATTCACTGTTTCCACTGCTCTTGAATAATCTGGAAATTACTGACAGAACTCGAAAGGCGATACCCGAGAACTTCAAAGTAAGAGCACTCTCTTAGCTGATTCTGCTCTCTATGCCTGCAGGACCAAAGGCCTACATAAACCATGAGCTCCTTGTTTCTGTGTTGCACATCCTTCTGAGAAGACACCGTATGATGTAATCCAAGACCTATGTCTTGGAGTAGCTACTTGCATAAGCATTTCCCTCTAGTACCTGATGAGTTAGAGCCAGGTGTTGCATCTCTGTAATCATAATCATTACTGCAGCTAACATTATTTGTATAGTGGCAGCTCCTGGTTGGCCTAGTCATGGACATAGCCCTGTTTTGCCAAGTACTGTATAAAAAATACCAGAAAAGAAAAAGAAAAGGAARGTAGCCATCCTAAAGAAATAGCAGCCTCAATCAGGCTGAAAAGTGTGGTGGCGTGTACAGATAGCAATTACTTACACAAAAACATCATCATTAGGGAAAAGTGCTTCTTAAATAACTCATTGCAGCTGAATCTGCAACCAGTAGCTAATGGAAGCAAACTACATATATAACAATCCAATCCTATACACTGTGTTTTGGCATTACAGAAGTCATGACTGACATCACCACTCTAAACATGCACTATCAAAAATAGATGTAAACCATCTAATCAAAAAACAAAAGCGCTTTTTTTGTTGTTGTTGTTAGGAAAAATGGATAATTTACAGTATCTGTAAAAGACAGATTAAGGTTTACAACCATCATAGAGGTGCCCCAGGGAATGACCCAAGCAGCTTTGATTCAGACTATTAACTAAACACTCTTTACAAATTTCCATGAGTCTTCCCAGCAGGTGAAAAGAACAATGCTGTAGTCCTTACAGTGAAAAACATGTAACAACCATATAAAACATCATTATTGGACGATATCTTTGAACTCCAAACTTCCATTCTGACTACATTACACTGTTTTGTGTTTACAACATTAACACAGTCTAGAAACCTTAAACTCCCACCTGTCCTGTAGAGATCATGAGCCTCCTGGTGAAGATGCACTGTAGTCTTGATTAATGGATTGAGCGATACACCTTCAGCAYGCTATCTTGTGCTTTCATTCATCAAGGGGATATATCTCTACTWTTGGCAGAGAGGTATGATGATAATTTAGTCTCCATTCATATAAATCAACTCAGATCTATCAATACATGTC
Source organism: Oceanodroma leucorhoa (assembly GCA_030449065.1). NCBI lineage: Eukaryota > Metazoa > Chordata > Aves > Procellariiformes > Oceanodroma > Oceanodroma leucorhoa. Next base: position 3,981,346 of record JASVER010000059.1, on the reverse strand, counting down.
TATCCAGAAAAATACTAAACGACAACAACAATATGTTTCAGTGAGGTCCTGGAAGGAGGTAGACTAAACATATGCTTAAGTATATATTCTCCTTCCAAATTACAAGGTGCTTAACAGATAAAGTGCTGTGTAAGTGGTCATGCTGCTCTTCTCCATTTTCTGTGCATTTTTGACAGGTCTGTAAAGTCTGTGTTCAAGACAATCCCCTGCCTGATCTTTTGTTTGTGATCAACACTATTGCAAACAGTGTTTGAATCTAGAAAACAGAAAACCAATATGTTCTTGGACAAACCCCAAATATCACCAAAGTAATAATGAGAAAAGCTATTTGAAATAATAAAATCTAAATCTCATTATTCCACTACCCTGAGAATGGGGGCAAACTGCCAGTGATAATGGCTATGCACATTTATTTTTTCCTTCATAACATGAAGATATAAAAATTCAGACTAGCTGAACTAGATTAGAAACTTGATCTAACTTTATGATCTTTAGAAAGTCTAGCACTCTTCCTGATTAGAGTCTCAGACTGGATCATCGGTCTCTGGGACTGTGAAATATGGCATTTATAGTAATGTGGATCCCTATTGTTGTGGTGACAAAAAGCATTTTAAGTGACTCACCACATGTCAGTGGAAAAGAAAAGAAACAAAACCAATTCAAACCAATCCCCAGGATTATTTTTTTTTTTTACAGCCCAGTGCTATTTACAGAAGAAATGTTTGGTGCCCAACTTGGGTAAGTATAGAGATCAAATATAGGCACTATCCATGTCATAATTGCAAGCATAGCTACAGCAACTCCGATGATGTTAATGCCCAAACCAGCTTTCACCTAAAGGAGAGGAAAAAGAAAGCAGAAACTCACATCAAGACACTGAAGAAAGTTTTTAAAATGCTAAAAATCCCCTCTAGGGAGTTTTGCTCAAAACTCACCATGTCCATAACAGTTAAATGACCATATGAAAATACAATGGCATTGGCTGGGTTTGCTACAGGAAGCAGGAATGCAAAGGAAGTACACAAGGTAGCAGGTATCAAAATGAAAAGTGGGTTCACGTGAATGGCTTCAGCCTATCGTAAAATAGAGAGAACAGCTGTCAAGGGACACATTTGCCAAATGAAATACATAAATACAAACTGATTATATTAACACAAGTGGATGTGAACAGAACTGCCAGTTTAAATAGTGAGAAATAACCTTTTCTGATAACTCATTTTTAAGATTATATCTGGGAGTGCTTCAGAGGAGAAAAGGTGATTCTAATACAGAATAGCTACTGAGTTTTAAATTCACGCCTGGTGTTTTCTAATTGTAGTTGAGTCCATAAAATAAGACTATTGCAAAGAGTGTGGGCACTGCACAAGCACTAAAAGCAAAACACTGCAAGAAAGATGATAAAGCTGAATTTGTATATAATACATAGGAGGTATTCAATGAAGTGAGCACTGAGGTTTCTTTGTAAGAGAGGGAAAGGACATCATTAGTGTGTGTCTAGGCTGGCCAAAAGGAGAATCTACAGACTAGAAGGTGATCAGTAAGTTTTGAAGAAGAAAGAACTAGGTGTTTTGATAAAGGTGATGAGAAGAAAGGACACAGTTGAGCTAAGGAGAGAAGAAATGAGAATTACATATAAAGCACATCTATTAGCTCTCTCTTCTTTTTGGTGACAGCTTGGACGTTGCGGTGTTAACCATTTTCGCTGAAGAAGTGGTCCTGAAGAAACACTAAGAGAGCTGTCCTTTTTAAGTGCTTCGACTATTCACAAATAGGAATAACAGCATTGATTTTTGAGTGTTGAACTTTTACCTAATTTTACTGAATTTTCAGCATCTCTTATAAGAAAGCCCCAAAACAACCAAGTATCCAATGCACAACACAGCACAGCAAAAAAAATGTATGAATTATTTTATGGAGACTTTTAAAAACTGCTTCTTTGAGCAGCTGTATTATTACATGGATGATAGAGCAGATTCTGATTAAAAACAACCTGAGTTATACTCACCAAAGGAGATAGTATGGGCAAAAATATCGTAATGGTAGCTGGATTGCTGGCCACTTCTGTTACTGAAGTGACAATAAGGCATGATATCAGGATAATCAGCCACAAGGGTAATGATCCTAGAGGGGTCAATTTACTTGCTACCCACTGAGAAAGTTCTGAAACCTGCACAGGGAATATGACARCATGATTATGTTTTACAAATCACTGAAAAGAAAATTTAATAAATGGTATAGAACAGGAATTTACTCATTTGCTAATTGTGAAGTGTTTGTGTAAAAGAGAAAAAATCAGAAATATTTTCCATATTCCTATCACGTTTTTAAGCACATTTTCTAATTCAATGGTATCCTATAGGAACTCATGCAAACTATATTCCATTTATTTATATTTGCACCTCTGAGATGTTTAGAGGAGTCATAATCAGAAAATTGTGATATTCATATATCAGGCTTCATAACCAGAGTTTGGGCCCAAACCTGCTCGATTTACTGGAGTAGCCAGCTGGGCTTCACGTTTGAGGTACCTCAGTGACATGGGACATTAACCCTAAGGCTTTGGAAACAGCATGTTTGCACAACTCCTACCACCATCAGGTTTATATTAAATAACAAATAGTAGTCATCATTGTGCATAATCTTTGAAGACAAAGTAAACTCCTTTTTTTGTAACCCTGCTTTCTGAATGTCTTGAATATTCACCACATTTATCATGTTCAATATTACTACAGAATAGCTTGCTAAAACAAGAGAGTAACTKTGAATTCACTGCATGTCTGAATTGTTCCTGATGTGGGTCATGCTAATTGTTCAGTTATCTTCTATAAATTGCATTACCTCACAGCCGTCTGCCAGTGCAAACCCGCCACCAACAAGAATAGCTATTTCCCAGGGCATGCATGACTGAAATTCCTTCCAAGTAATCAGTGGAGTGTAACCAAAAACAGCTAGAGAAAAAAAAATTAAAAAAAACCCAAAACAAAACAAMCCCCCCACCAACATTTAAAAACATACTGAAAAACATATTGAAATAATCTCTCTGAGGAAGTACTTGGGAAATATTCAAAGGCAAAATCTCATCATTATAACATGAAGAAAGTCTTTGACGTGAACAGCTTGCACTTCTTGGGTCAGATCCTTAGCTGGTAAAAACTGTCACAGCCTCAAGACAAAATAGAGCCACAACAGTTTCCACCAGCGGAGCATTGGCCGCCCTCCCCTCCTTCCCTATGTGGAAGATAGCTATGGGACATCAATGAGTTTAATTTACTCAGTAAAATTGTGTTATTCAGACAGATTGCTGAGCAAATGCTGTTTCACTTACACTCATTTATGGTCTGGTCTTGTACTCTCTGTGAACCCCCAGATCTCATTGATTTCAGCAGCAGAATTGAATGCATAAAGAGGACAAGCCAGAGGTATACTTTAATCAGGGTAAATTCCATTTTGAAGGGGAAAAAATAAATAAGAATGGGCTCATTTACCGTGTTGAATTTTATAGAGTACCTTAAATAAGCAGTAACTTTTTTAAAAAATAAGCCCAACACTGCCCTGTGTAGTCCCATTCAAAGCCCATTGCAGTCAATGGAAAGGTGGTTTCCACTGGCGGCGGTGGGCTGCAGGTAGCAGGTTCTTGCACAGGACTAACTCCTGCTGCTCACATTGCTTAATTGTTGGCACTGACTTCCAGGCCAGGGATGCTTTATATCCCAGTAAGATATTATTCTGTATTAAGATTGTAACATTAGTATTTAACAACATTCCTCTAAAAGAAGTGCAATAAGTTATATTTATGATTGCATCTTAGATACCTTACTGTAGTAAAATCCACATCAAAATATACTCAACTGTTTTCTCCATTTGAAGTCCTAGAAAATGTTTTTGCTGGAATAATAAAGAACAGGAGGCCTATCACTAAGGCAGTTGTTGAATCCGTAACATAGCCTTTATACCTAAGGAGAAATTAACAAGAAAAACCACACAAATATACATAGTCAGGAGGAGCAGGGGAAAAGAGTGAGGAGAAGGATGGAGCAGCAGAAAGGAGCTGTAACGGACTGACCCTGTTCCCCACCCCCCGCACTGCTTGGTGCAGTGGAAAGAGGTAGAGGAATCAGGAATGAAGGAGYGAAGTTGAGCCTGGAAAGAAAGGGGGTGGGGGAAAGGTGCTTTAGTTTTTGTCTTTGTTTCTCGCCATCCAACTCTATTTTTAATTGGCAATTAAATTAAATTAATTTTCCCCAAATCAAGTCTGTTTTGCCCATGATGGTAACTGGTGAGGGATCGCCGTGTCTTTATCTCGACCCATGAACTTTTTGCTCTTATTTTCTCCCTTGTCCTCTTAGGGAGGGGGAGTGAGAGAGCAGCTGGGTGGGCACCTGGCAGCCAGCCAAGGTCAATTCATCAAATATTAGATGTAAACCCTCTAAATTCATAAGTAAGCATCTTGAGTTAGCATGTGTCATTTTGTCACAGAGAAATAAGCTGGGGGAGGGGAATTTTGGGGAATAGCTGATGTTTAAACAACTAATTTTCACAGTTTAATGATAAATTTAGTAACTTTAATATACTCTGTAATAAATTCGGTCCAACAGACCTTAAGAGCACTGTGCATATCCACAAAGGATAATGCTTTTGTAGCTAAGAGAAGGCAGCAGAGCTTTATTATCATCCTCCTATGGCTGTTACTACTAGGGTCATAGACAGAAGGGCCATGTTTATTTTGGTCATTTCCAGTGCCTGAGAACTGCTTGAACTAGTGTTTCTTAAACTGATCCAATATCCTTCTAACTTGTACAGAGTAGCCCCAAGACCAGGTAAAGTGTAAAGCTGAGCTCTAAGGCCGTTTTAACACATCCATCTGACTCTGTTACACAGTTAGGTCGTGACATATCCCAGTCTGTCAATATCTTTCCCAGTCTGACATATCTTTCAGTCAAGATGGTCATTCAAATGAATAAGAATTTTGCTGAAGAAAGTTAAACCCACCATTTTCTTAAGGTTTGCTATTTTATTTATTTTCTGTAAGTTTTTCTGGAAGTTTTCCTGAACCAATRCACCAATATATTTGTCTTCATACCATATGCTTTTCTGCATATACAGCTACGATAGGTCCAAGYATAACTTCCTAGCAGATCTTCCCAGCAGCCTAAGGTTTTATACTAAACCAGGGCTTTTCACTGAAAGGGAAAAATAATCTCCCAGTTATAAATTACAATTGTATAATCTGGTAGATCCCTTTGCTTTAACAACAGTGTTAGGTGAGATTCAAAAAACCTTAATATGCATAGCACACTGACACCACAACCAGCATAGTTTTAGCTAACACTGTCACAAAATGAAGCTGCCATAGAAGTTGAAGTGGTTCTCTAATATCTTCTGTCTCCTGCTTCCTATTGTCTACTAGCACAGAAAACACTTCTAAAACCCAAGTTATTATTTTGCTACGGTTTCTTAAGGCAGAGGGTTCTGCCTATATATGTCCTTTAGCCTAGGACCAGATGCACTGGGTCTAAAGAGCAGAAAATCTCTTCTTCTAGGATCCTATCCTGCACTCTATTAAGACTTGCTAGGAGTTTTGAAGGAAGGCGAGATTTAGATACAAGACCATTTCATGCTGCCACTTTCTTATAGGCAGCTGCTTCTTCACAGAATGGTTGAGGTTGGAAGGAACCTCTGGAGGTCACCTGGTCCAACCCCCCCTGCTCAAGCAAAGTCACCCAGAGCCAGTTGCCCAGGACCATGTCCAGACAACTTTTGTATATCTCCAAGGATGGAGACTCCACAACCTCTCTGGGCAACCTGTGCCAGTGCTCGGCCACCCTCAGAGGTAAAAAGCATTTCCTGATGTTCAGGAGGAACCCCCTATGTTTCAGTTTGTGTCCATTGCCTCTTGTAATGTCACTGGGCAACACTGAGAAGAGCCTGGCTCTGTCCTCTTTGCACCCTCCCAGGTATTTTTAAACATTGACAAGATGCCCCTGCAGCCTTCCCTTCTCCAGGCTAAACACTCCCAGCTCTCTCAGCCCCTCCTCACAGGAGAGGTGCTCCAGTCCCCTAATCATCTTTGTGGCTCTTTGTTGGACTCTCTCCAGTATATCCATGTCTTGTACTGGGGAGCCCAGAACTGGATGTAGCACTCCAGGTGTGGTCTCACCAGTGATGAACAGAGGGGAAGGATCACCTCCCTTGACCTGTTGGCAACATTCCTCCTAACACAGCCCAGGATACCATTTGCATTCTTTGCAGCAAGGGTACATTGCTGGCTCATGTTCAACTTGGTGTCCACCAGGACTCCCAGGTCCTTTTCCACCAAGCTGCATTCCAACTGGGTGACCCCCAATGTGTACTGGTGCCTGAGGTCGTTCCTCTCCAGGGGCAGGACTTTGCACTTCCCCTTGTCGAACTAGGGAGGTGCAATTTTTTGCTCACAAAAACTTAGTATTCCTGATGCAAACCACCATTTTCAGAAAACCTACTTGGGACACACACAACATCCTACCATTAGTCATACTATCATGAAGACACACATGGCACCATTCCAGACTGGAGGTTTTCAATCATTATCACATTTTGAGACAAACATTTTTCAAAGTCCATTTATCCAAGCTGTATTACAATTGCATATACAACATGTACCTGCTTGTAACACTGCAAATCTGATTGTCCTATGAGGAAGCAAAAAAGCTGTTGAGTAAGGAGATCTCACAATGACGCCAACTGAGATCATTGTAGAGAACAGGGCTATGGGCAAAAGTACATAGTGGCCTTGTATTGGCAGTAAAGAAAGGAATAAACCATGCAGAAAAAAGAATAAGGGCATTCCTCAGGCAATAATTTGAGGAAGCATGAGGGAAGCCCACCTTCCATACATCAGCTGTAATCAGCTGCAGCCCAGTGTTGAACTTTCTGCTTCTTATGAGGTTCATAAAGTCCTGGCCAAAGGCCAACTTAAAACTCCTCTAATTGAAGCTAATACCCTACAGCCTGGAATCAGGCCAGGACATGGAAGGAAACTGCTGTAGCAGAAATGATGTGTGATCCTGTGCTGTCAACAGATGGGGAGGAAACAGGCGTTTTTACCCTGTGCTGCTCTCTGTAGTGTTATACAACATTTATTAAAACATCCTGCTGTCTGCCTCCAGAGAGAGGTAACAGGGGCTCAGGGCAGGACAATAAAGGATTAGTCTTTAATAGATTTACAAAATTTTCCTAAGAAAAATTAACTGATAAAGATAATGTGTTTTTGAAAGGCATCTGATAATGCTGCTTAAAAATGAGCTCTACTCAACACTCATACAGCACAAAGGTGGATTAAAAATTGGCTGACATTTCAAAAAGTAGCCCTTAAAAAGTGTGGAGGTATCATCATTAAATACCAATATTTCTGCTGGGATTTCAAAAAAATCAGTGTTTGTATTTTAAAGGGGTATTCAGTAAATTGTGAGGATGTACACAAGGGGCTGAGAACATGAGCATGGGTGGTGAGAGTGGTRGGAATTTGTTTCTTGAAGCAAAACTTTGAGCATTTCATTTAGTTTGTCAAAACAAAGCTTATAATGTGATATAATTAAACCAGATACGTATATCCTCAAAGCACCTATCATAGAAAAATTTTTAATCCAKCAGGGAAAGACAAAAACAGAGGGCTGGAAGCTGTAATCAGACAGAAAACAAGGTCCGAGTTTGTCTTGTTTAGTTTGGCAACAGAGATGATTATCTACCAAGACAGACTATCAAGGAAAGCGGTATATTCCAAAATCTGAGGAACCTGTGCTTTGCCACCCTGAAATCAGGCCTGGTTGATTTCTCGGAATTCATGTTCTAATAAAATAAATCTATACCGGGCTTGACACAGAATAATGTAGCTCTTCTGATCTTCAGCATGTTGGAACAAATGAACTGACGGTCCTGCCTGGTTTAAGACCCTGGGAGTGGTGTGAATCATACCTAATAGGACCCATTCATTGGCCATGGAGGGTCTCAAGGTTACTTATAGCTCTGACACTGCAGCTTTTCCTAAGGACAAAGCTCATCTGTGCAGGTGACAAAACTTCCATGAGGCTGACGTGAGACTGTGGGATAAGGTCCTGTGCAAAATAAGTACTATCAGGTTTCTGATAAGAAATTAGATTTCTAAGGGCAGAGAATATTTCATTACACAATTATTTCCTGTAACATAAACTTAAGGAAGTTGTGCACATGCCTATCAGTATACTTAAATCCAAAACACTAAACAATTTTGCATACAGAGGCATCAGGGAACACGTGCATAAGAGATGCAAGCTGCAGTTCATGCACTGCTAGAAGCCTCTCGGACATCATGGTGATGAGTGCAATGTAACCATTGACAGAACCACAGTTCTTGGGGTTTGAGTTCTTTTTCCTGTTTGCTTCTTTGTTTTCTTTAAAGAAGATGGCTCACTACTCCCAGCTGTACCTGTGCTTACTCCTTGCCCCTCTCATGTATCTTAGTTGAGAAGTTTTCTGTTGCTCAGAAAAGTAAAAACCCAATTGCCTGGTTTTATGCCAATTAATGCAATTGATTGATAAATTAAAGCTGTCTAGAAATAGGCAAGGTCTGAATAGTAAGAAATGCTTTCCTTCCCCTTGAATGTTTTGTTAGGCAGTAACACAAGCTTTGTTTCTCTTCAGGTTACTTCACCCAAATTATAACATGATTCAGCCTGATGTGACATGACACGTGCTTGCATTCCCTTCCAAGGAAAACATTAGAGGGCATCCACAAAGTAACATCCCTGTGCAGAATCTGTAACCACACTTATTATGAGAATATTCTGCTTTTCCCTGCCAGTGAACAAAATTCTCAGACAACGGTAAACAGACAACTTCAAATAGGAAAATGGGGATCTCTGGAATGAAATAATCCATTTGAGCCATAAGTCCCAAATTTGAAAGGTTGTTTACAATGTTAGTTTTTCAGTATCTGATGTACCTCACTGTTAAAYGGTGCTTGATGAGCACTGAATGTTAATATGAAGCAGAAAGAGAAACAAAGCCATCCTGATGATTGCTTAGCTGGCCGATTGCTTGATTAGGTCAATGCTCCAAAATCCCTTCAAGAATASAGTGTTTCACATGAGACAATGATCATCAGCTCTGTTGTTATTAGGGGAAAAAATGTTCTTTGCAATTTTTTTTGGATAATGAAAAAATAATTTAAAAATAATCTTAGTTTTTATTGCACTTTTTAATGCTATTTTTTACTCAAAATAATTTTGCTTTGCACTTCAAATCTTCAAAGGGCTACAGTTATTTCTTGTAATATCCCCTACCAGACTTCCTGGCAGAGCACTGGTGCGTGCATGTGTGTGTGTGTATGAATGGTGGGAGTATATTTAAAGGGAGGCATGATGGATGCATGTTCACATGTCATTTATGACAGACACACAGGAAAACAAAATGGAAAATTACCATCCAAGTTCAGCACTGGCCTTTGACCCATGCAGTAATAAATGTTAAATCCAGAAGGGCCTAAACAACACGAAGTTGTGCTCCTCCCAATCCTGCAATTACTTCCCAGTACCCCAGAGCAAAACTCAGACCTTTATCACAGAACAGAACTGAAATTACAGTAATTACAGAAAGAGAACAGGAGATATCACAGTATTATAAGTTCTTTCAAGAATGACCGATTTCTTAGGGAAAAAACTCCAGGTGATCCTGGGGAAGGGACTGAAAACTAAGCTGCAGCAGAAGGCAAAAAAAATGTAATAGTTCCTGAATAGTTCCTGGCCTTTTGGTGGTTAGTTGAACTGTGACATTGAGAGAGTTATGTATGAACAGATAGTAATTTATATAATTAATTAGAGCTGTCAAAGCAGGGGATGTTGGCCCGTATGCATACAAGTGTGGCTGTCACGAAGGGCAGTAGATCAAAAAATTCTAACCAAAGATCTATTCTTGAAATTGTAGATTTGATGAGGAAATAGGATACTGTAACATCAATCATTATGCATTCTCCCTCACTGGATCAAGTCTAAAAACTAGGCATAATCCCTTTTAGAAGGCACTTTATTTTATCCTGTAATGGGTTTAGCAMATTTCAGATATTGCACACATACATCTATGAAACTGCTGGAGTTTACCTATTCTGTATACACTACACAGGTTTCCAACAACCTCAAYGTGGAATATTTCAGAAGTATTGAAAGTATTTTATTTTTTTTAAATTGAGAAGAAAAGAAGCTATGTAGTTAAGACACAGTACAGTTCTTGTTAGTGTGTCAAAAAGATTACTTACTGTGGGAAAAGTGAAGACCATCCTGGGATAAAGCCAGGCTCTCTGGTGAACCACAGCAAGGTCATTAGAATGAATAGGACAAGTGTAAGAATTTCTGGGTAGCTATAGCAGAAACAGAATGGATTATATGTTTTCCTGAATTCGCACTTGGATTTACTCAGTCTTGTTTGCAGACTTGTAGTTTGACATACCTCATTGGTCCAAGCTTCTTGTACTCCTCCTGAATCACCTGTACTGAGGCCTCTTCTCTAGCTGTTTTCTTCTTCCCACACTTGAACATGTTTTTAAAACTGGAATGTAAATCAGCAATATTGAACAATGAATTAACAGTGTATACAGGAAAAAAAAAAAGTCCAACATTTCCAGTTACCAATAGCACTTTACAAAAGTAAAGTTTTCACTTTACAATGCAGTATCTCCCAGTTAATTATCACATACCAAACTGAGCATATTGGAATTAATTGACAAAGCCCAATGGGAGATTGACACAGGCAGCAACGAAATGTGTCCTGTTATAGACTAGCTCATTTGCCCAGGAAGGATGAAAATTCAATCATGGGAAGTAATTGAAACAATCAAATACATAACCTGGCTATTTAATGAAAGTCATCTATAACTTTGCTTTACTTTGTTTTGTAATGAAAAAGTTTGTATCGCATGAATAGCCTGCGTACTGATCAGCAGACTGGTATGAGGTATGTTTTCATTCCTGGATAAGACCCTTACACGGTGCTAGAAAGAACATTATCAAAACAATCAAGAAAAATTAAACAATAAATGTTCAAATATGGAGTGGTAAGCGTGGGATGATTTTAAGTCTGCTTAAGAGTAGACAGTCTCACTCTTCATCTCTTGTGCCATACATAGCCAYGTAATTGTGGAAGACAGGTGTTCCTGTTGTTATCTCTGCAGATGTTATTCAGCTGATGGAGAACAAGGCTTTGAGGAGTCTGCCCAAAAGAAGTATTTTCCTCTCCAAAACCTTAAAAGCACAAGCTCTGAGGGGAAAAAAAATCACCATACCACCACATATAAATTTTGTAAAAGTGGAAGTTTTTTACYTTACATTTACAAATATAGTCATCCAGTTTATATTGCTCAAGTATTCAAGCCAATCCCTGACTCCAGCGAAGGGCAACATCCTGATTATAAATCTTCTAGTCTTAGACCAAAATRTATAAAATGCCAGTATTCTTCTGTCTTGCACACATACACTGTTTAATGATGATGTCTGTATATTCTAAAGGAATGGGTAACATCAGTTGTGATATGGACTTTTCACTTTGGGCTGAGTAGTCGAGGATCCTTATTTTAGAAAATTCTTGTCCCAACCRGAGACTCAGCCATACTAATCCAGGATGCAAAATCACTGTTGCTGCATTGTCTTATTACTGCATTATCTTATATTGAGCCTGTTAGACTTAGATGCAATACTTATTCCTGGTACAATGTATCTCTGATATCATCAACCTTTAGTTTTATTGATTACAACATTTACTTACTCAAAACCAAGGAAAAGCCACTGGAGCCAGACCCAGGAGAGCAGCAGAATAATAACTGTGATGGGGATGGAAAGGATAAACCAGGATCCAAAATTGATGCACTGGCAAGCTGGGTAACGTCTGGATGAAAGTAAAAAACTGTTCAGTTGAGCTTTGCAAAGGAGTGAAGACTTGTGAGAAATGCCAGAAAGCCCTGCTGTAAGAGAGTGCTTCTGGCTGGCAGCTGATTTCAGCCTGAGGGGGCCTCCGGTGTCCTCTTCCCTCACCCTCCCATCCTGTTTCTGATCACCACGACCACTGCAGGAACTAGCTGTGCCAGTTATTTGAGCACTGGATCAGCAACAGGTCTGGRGATCTGACACTGATCTAGGTGTGCCAAACCTGAGTTCAGTAGTCAAGGAAGCGCCACTCACAGTGTTAAGGACTAATTAGGACTACAAAGAAGCAGAGCTTGAAGAAAAGCAGTTCTTTGAGAGGAGACTTAGCATAAGAAAATATACTGAAATGAACAAGCTCCAATGAACTTAGAAGACAACAGTGGAGACAACATTAAGACTTGTGTTGTTTAAGGTTCCATAAGGGATTCAAAACTGATTAAACCCAAAATGATTATTACTAATTTCCAGGAAAGGCAGGAAAGTTCATTTGTTAGGTGGATTGTCTCTCCAGTCATCTTGTCTTTTTGAGGCTGTCTTAATCTACTGTTTACAGATGCGGGCCATTCAACCAGRCCTCTCCCTGCCATGTGCATTTAAGAAAAGGAGAAATGGGCTTTGGTTTTCTGAAAGAAATTAATTTATTGTTGAATGATATAGATGCCAGATAGACAAAAAGGCCAGGTAAATTAATCCTGTTTTCCAATTTACTTTGTGAACAGAAGTTATTCTTCCTTTGAGCTCCTCCAGCTCTACTGAAAGAGCTTTTAATGCTAAATGTAAGAAAATTCTAGTCTCCTTGAATAGCCTTCTTACTTGACGCAAAAATCAGATGGAAGGGAAATCACAATGTCCAGAGACTGTAATGACTATTTCCAATTATTGGCCAATCATTTGTATTTCAGACCTTGCTAGAAGAAAAGGAATTCTGATGGTCACATAGGTCTTTGAGGCAGTAAATACTTATTATAAATGCTTTCTCAAATATTGTTCAAATTTTAGGATTGATCTATTATTTATTATGATGCTTACATATATTGCAATTAAAATGCCAGCAGGGACCAAAATAAAACTCCTCCCCACCTCTTGAGGTGATGCTCTAAATTGCAACTGTACATAGTGATGAAACAGTGAAATTGGAGTCAGAAAAGGCATTGTGCTGTTATATATAATTTATTAATTATGTGGCTATTTATCTTTCATTACATGATTAGCCACATCAATTTTTGAATGTACGAATTCCACAATAAGAAAAAACCCACATCAGCATAGCAATGACGTAGCATTTCATCACTTGCTGAAGTGTTTATTATCTTTCCTGAATTATGTGTGATAATTCCTTACCGAGCAACAAAACAAGCTCTTGAAAACTTTATACTAARGAGTCAATTCCTTTATAAAATGTTAATTTACTGTGGTCAGGTTTCACAGTAAGATTGTGCAGGGTTGAATATATATGTAAATATTCCTAGTAATGTTAATATTAAAGTTAGGTATTCTTCATCTCCAGAGCAAATATTCCTCAGGTAGACTAGATGATCAATTTAAAAGATTTAAAAAATGATCTATTATATAGTGATGGTTGCATTACCCGCTATTGTTGGTTTATCTACTATGGGTCTTGCCTGAGGCAAGGATAGACAGGACGCACAGAACTATTTTTTACTAGACCTATTTCCTTTGGAAAATGAAAAAGTATCATTGATTTTAATAATCCCTATTTTGCAGTGGTTCAGTGCCAATAACAATAAACTCTTTCCAGGCAAACACTACAAATGCCAACAAATTTGGTTCATAGAACAAATCCAGATAAGATTATTTCTTTTATGACTTTTCTAAAATTGCTTAGGTTGAAAATAATGTAATGTTGGCAAAGTTTGATTCTTTGTGTTGGAAGGTCAAAGTCAGTCAGCAGAATAGGATTCAGGAAATTGAGCAACCTGTCAGTGAGCCTGACTGGAGAACCAGGTTTCATTGTAGGATTTACTCTTCCTCAAGCATAGGAGAACTCAGTTTTCTCCCTGACACAGTGTTGTCTGGTAACCCTTTCTTTCTCTAATTTCTCCACAGCCTTCCCCTCGCTCTGGAGTGCAGCTGCCTGTGCTTCTAGGGTCCAGGCTCTGCTCTAATAAGGCCCAGCCRTGAACCTTGGCTTGCAGTGCTGACAAAACTGCTTTTTGTGGGAAAGAGCTGTGAGAAAGTCTCTACAGCAGAGCTGTGTAAGATTAGACAGGTAAAACTGCAGACATGAGATAAATGACATGGGGATCTGCAGCAGCCTGAAGGATTCAAGAGGAAAAACACCAATACAGAAAGTCATGAAATACTAAWGGAAAAAAAATATGGAGTCAGAAGAAAGGGACCCAGCATCACCAAGGGAACAGTGAGGACCAACCCATCCCATCCTCACCGATGCCTCCCTGGCCAGTAAAGGCTTCTGGGTATTTTATGGGCAGTGGTGAGCAGACTAATGCTTAGTCTACTAGCTGGTTACACAACTTCTCAGTGCGTTAGCCAATACTTTTTTCTTTCTTTCTTTCTTTCTTTTTCTTTTTTTTTTTTTCCTTTTTTTTTGCAGTTGGATATATTCTAGATGCTATATTAGAGTGTCTCTTTGCATACAATTAAAGAATGGAGTGACTCTGAGAGGATCAGTAACAAATCTGTCTTGAAAAGGAGCCCTTATGGAAGTTGGTCTCACTGGCAGGGATGCTTAGCATTGCATCAACTTTTCCACTGTTTGCCTCTGCCCTGTGGAACACAGCATAATTGCATGTCCTCAACCAACAGCAGGCTGACTCCCAGCAACACACAGGCTCCAATGCTAACACAAATATACTGGTTTCCTCTTCATGTGACAAATGAAAAGGAGGGAAGCAGAGAACAGTAAACACTAATTCTAAGTTATTTAATACTGAAATTGGGAAGATATGAGGAATATGGAATTTCACAGTGCCATTTAAAATGTTTTGTCACTGAGTGGGAAACCCAGGAATATGCTGTGTGTACAGCTCTTTTACTGAATTATTCTACTTCAGRTGCTTATGATACATAAAGCTAGACTGCAAATGTGTCCAAGTCATGCTAACAGGTCAATTCCCACTTCAGACAGGGCATAAATACAAACGAGGCCTCTAAGGAGAAGGAGAGAAAGACAGTTAAAGATAAAAATATTTGCACAGTTAGGTGGTAGATTCAGCTTAAGTTAAGGATTAGGCTCAGTGGTTGTGTAAAGATTAAACAAAATCCTGGTGGGGTATAGAACTGGATTACACATGCAGTGCTCCATGTACATACAGCCCATGCTCCTAGCAGAGGGTGGAGACCCAGGGGGAGAACAACGATCTGCTTATGCATTCTTGAACAGATTGTTAACAGCAAAGACAAACTGAAAAACCAGCTGCAAGCCAGTTTTCTTCAAGTTTCCTACAATTTGAGGGAAATGAACAAGAACAGTTCTTACTGCTAGTAATCAATCTTGGATTCTTCTAGGCTCCTGAGTGTGAAGCCTGCTTGAACCAGAAATGCTTGTATATCTGAAAGTTTAAGTCTGAAGGACTTACAATGCCGTAGTCTGCCCTGTGTAGTTCTTTGGCCCCAATAACAGCTACTTATAATTCCCATACTGTTTCCATTGTTGCTATTCTCTTAGCACAGGCTGATTTACAGACTGTACCACTTCAKTTCTCTTTAGCAGCATGCTGGAGCCAAACTTCATCCATTCATGGAACACAGGTTGGAAGAAAATCTATCAATAACTGGTTTTTCACCATTTTGCCATGTGCAACACAGAATAGTGGGCAGAGGGTAATAAAAGGATTGTGCTTTATTCTGTTCTATTTTAAAATTAGGGTAGGAATATTTCTGGCAATGAGTAGTCTGCAGAAGAAAAAAAAGTTCAGCAAGAACTATTGGTTTTTCAAAAGATTTGGGAAGAAATCTGCCAATTTTCTTTTCAAAGTAGTTCTACTTAGAAAAGAAAAGGAATGTTAAAGAATGTTTTTAATAACCTCAAAACAAAGTGTTTCACTGAATGCAAAGTTTCAGACTGGTTTGAAATGATTTGCTTTTTCTTTGATTAATGGACCTAAATTCCTCACTTCAACAATGCACTAAGCATAGCCTCCTGAAAGTCTCCTGATGCTCTCTGCTAAGCAGACCCGAACTTAGCTGCTGCTGTACTTAGAAATGAATAACAGTCCTTTAAGGCCAGATAGTGTCTGTCATATTCATGCTAAAAGTAGTGTCTTCCTCCTCAGATAAGCCCGTCTTTTTCCATGCAGCTATTCAAGGAGTAAAGTACTACTTAACCAAAGAATGATCACCTTGTTGCATGTGTTGGGTGATCACTTATAGCCTTTCCCAGCGTAAGGCAAATACAACCATGCAATTTCATTTTAGGTCTTTAACAAAAAATAACAAAAAGAAAGTAATAGAATCAAATAACATCAAATCAAAGGGTAAGGTTTCTAATGCATTTTAGGGGAGCCATGTGAGAGCTGAAGGAAGAACAGTTAAAATTCTGGATTAAGAAGAATACAAATAATTTAATATAGTCTCTTACCTATTGAAGTGTTCAGCAAAAATCAGATTAGTTGATGTTCCTGTGATTGTGGTCAGCCCTCCAATGGTAGCAGAATAAGCAACACATAAGCACATCACTTTGAAAATACCACTGTATTTGTCCTGTCTGCTTTTTCTCCCTGTTTCAACAGGTGGTAGGTTCTGCTTAGAAAGAACATACACCAATTAATATGCATGAAGGGCTCATCACCAAGCACAAAAATGCGATTCAAAGATGTCCCAGAAGAGCCAGACAATTTGCTGGCGATGTAGCTGTACGCTATAATATAGCGTGGTTTGGCTTGCTGTTACAGTGGTACTACAATTATTCATGCAAAGGAAAAGGAGGCAGAGTTAAATCCTGAAGTCCTTTTCCTGAGCTGTCTCAGTCTTTACACAAGAACTTCCTTTATGTATACTGATATATGTATACACACCTCATATATAGAGTTTGTACTCTGGTGAGGTTGGTTTAACTTGTGTAAAATACACTGGGAGCACAAAACCACTAATGAAATAACTACATAAGCAAACTATGTATCTACACATATATCTCTTATTCACATGAAACTAGCTTCATTGCTAGCTATGCCATTTTRGGTGTTACACAGAAGTGAGATTTAGGTTAAAACTAAAAGTTACACACATTAGCTGCATAACAACAAGACACCTTAAATACCTGTTCCTTTTCTTTTTCATTTTCCTTTTCAATTGTGCACACAGTACTACCCACATCCTTGTCATATCTGGAAAAACAAAGGTATGTATTGTAATAAACAGATATTCTATTTAGATGAATTCTTAGAACAGAATTTAGTAAATTAATAACTATTACCCATTAACTTGTTTTTCTTTCTCTTTCCAGTCACTGCTTTCACATTCTCCTACATTTTCTGTAAGATATTGATGCAAAGACAGGTAAGTATTTAAGGGAGTAAAACTGGAAAGGCTCCATCAGCATGTCCTATTCCATGCAATCACTTCACATCATCCCATGAATACATTTACAAGTGCCAATCTTAAAAACATCTGGGTTGTGCCCTACTCCTTCATGGCGCATATTCCCGAGTCTGAATCTTCTAAGGAGGAGAAATCTTTCTAATTTACAATCCAACTGTGTACGTAACCAGTTTAGATTCATTTGTTCTCCCAACATTACCCTAGAGCTTAAAGGGCTCTTTTCTCTTGCTAATCCCCAGTGTATTTATAGCCTCTAGTCATACTTTTTTTCAGACATTTTACTAGGCTGAACAAGCCAGCCTCTTCTCTTTTCCCCTCCTCTCATATAACTGCCATATTCTGCACCTGTTCAGTTTTAATTAATCTTTGTGAACATAAGAGACCTCACACACAGTAATCCAAGTGTCACGATGAAGCACGTAATGATGCTAGTGCTTCCCTAGCCATTCAACTCAATTTTATGTGGTGTTTACTCCGCTGCAGAGTGAGGGTGGGCAAAGACAAAAACTGCAGTGCTTGCCTACCGTCCAGCTCCAGTGCCAGGTTGATGGAGCCGTTAGAGCAAGACRTCTCCAGCGCATCAGCTTCGGCTTCAGCTCTGATGATCTGCTGAGCTACAGCCTCTACAATTGGCATCACCATGGCAGCAGCAGAGGTGTTGCTGAGCCACATTGACAAGAAAGCACAGCTAACCATGAAACCCAGCATAAGCCTGGAACAGGAGAGAAGAGTCTGTGGCTGCTACAGCAACACATCCTAACGCTACTCTATTTAATATAAATGGAAAGCTTTTTCAACAGAAAGCTTGAATGTAGGAAACACTGAAAATTTAAAGCTTGTAATTGACCTCTGAGGAAGTTTATGAATTTAAATTATCTTGATCGAAGACACTGAAATTATTACATTTTAGAGTTAAGGATCAAATATATTATAAATTGAAACAGAAGCAACAACGTTATTTACAGAATGATACTGTATTTGAATCATCTTTGAAGAAAGAGCACCATGCATGTCACAAGTTCAAATGAAAGTTAAAATGGCTATACTGCTAATGTTATTAATCTTGTATTGTACAAGCTAGGTCAAAACCCTGGACTTATCACTTAGGCTTTAAGTCCTCTAGATAGCAGTCCAGGTGTTACGGGAAGAAATATTAACATTTCAGTAAGTGGTACTTAACTTCATTCTTAATCAGAGCCCCAAGACAGGTGTAGGGATTATTTGTGCTTCAATAAACATCGTATTTGATATTAAATGGGAAAGTGAAGGTCATTACAATATCTTATTATGGTCTTGACACAGCTTATGCTAAGTTTACTACAAATAGGAATTGCATCTGTGTAATTCCTGATTGCACTGATGCAATGCACTGGATTGCATCAGTGACTGGAGTCTCTCTAGCTTTACACTAAAAAAATCAAATATTCCATGTCACAACTAGTGAAGTTGGACCGTAAACTTAAAATACAGGCCATATTGTCATTTTTAATGCATCTCTTGGAGTTGTAAATGAGAGTAGTCCTCTTGACTTCCTGTCCCAAGGTGTTGGCAGTACCATTAAACACCTGCCATGCATCACCACAGCAGGAGAACAACTGCGAGTGGAGGGACTGTGGTGTGGCAGCATTTTCTGTGAAGTCATTTGTGCAATTTGTAAAGCTCTTTGCCTAGCCTTCATCAAAAGCTTCACAAAAACTGTAAGGATTACTCAGCACACGAAGACAAGATTTTATACAAAAATAATGTACGTAATATTTTATGACATATAAATACCATTCAAAATGCCTCTCATAGCCTTTCATTTCAGCTAATAGCAACATTTCAAACTTGATTTTTTCTCAATAGGGGCACCTTGTCTTTTCTCTGTGCGCTTTTAATTGCATAATGATGAAATGATCTGCAGACCTGCATGTGGTGGACCTGATTCAACACAAATTGTCATCAGTAGTATAAAACCCATTAACATTACACAGTTTTTGATTAGGTCCTCAGATGGAAGTTGGGGAAGAATTATGTTTTTAGGAGAAATTTTTATGCAGAAAATACCGGTCAGGCTAAGCACACTGAATATGAATGTTCATGTTGTAGAGAAATATAATTTCAGTACGAAGTGCAAGAGGATTTAAAACCAAAGCAAATTAAGACATTCACTAACATGTTTCAAAACTCTTCGTCATAAATTTCCAGCATTTGATGGACTGCTGGTCAGACGACCATTTAGTACAGTGTGGTGTACTCTAATGAGTGATTCTAAAATTGATTAAAAAAATAATAAAATATATCCTAACCCGTTCAGCCTCAGTTATTCTCCCTGTGGTGTTCTTCAAATATATTCTGCATGGAACCTTGGATGATAACTTCATTTACATTCAACTATAAAGTCACTCTTTGCTATATAATGTACAATCAATGGTTTATTACTCATTCTAGCCATTGCAGGTTGCAAAGATGTATTCACCTTTCCCTGCTAGTCTGCAGACCAGACTGCACAGCTCAAATGATGGGAGGTCCTTTAGGGACTCATAGAGTCATAGAATCGTTTAGGTTGGAAAAGACCCTTGAGATCATTGAGTCCAACTGTTATGCTAACACTGCCAAGCCCACCACTAAACCATGTCCCTAAGCACCACATCTACACATCTTTTAAGTACCTCCAGTGCTGGTGACTCCACCACTTCCCTGGGCAGCCTGTTCCAATGCTTGACAACCCTTTTGGTTAAGAAATTTTTCCTAATGTCCAATCTAAACCTCCCCTGGCGCAACTTGAAGCCATTTCCTCTCGTCCTATCACTTGTTACTTGGGAGAAGAGACCAACACCCGCCTCTCTACAGCCTCCTTTCAGGTAGTTGTAGAGAGCGATAAGGTCTCCCCTCAGCCTCCTTTTCTCCAGGCTAAACAACCCCAGCTCCCTCAGCCGCTCCTCTTAAGACTTGTTCTCCAGACGCTTCACCAGCTTTGTTGCTCTTCTTTGGACGCGCTCCAGCACCTCAATGTCCTTCTTGTAGTGAGGGGCCCAAAACTGAATACAGTATGTGAGGTGTGGTCTCACCAGTGCCAAGCACAAAGGAACAATCTCTTCCCTCATCTTGCTGGCCACACTATTTCTGATACAAGCCAGTTTCTCCAGAAGAATGCAGAATCCAGAAGACTCCTGTTATTCTACCTCCACTGCTGCATCCCCCATGTCCTCTAATGCAGAAACCGCCTACAGGGATATCTCTGCCTTGGGCTGGGTGAGGCGCCAACGTGCACAGGCTGGCTGGGGACTCCTGCTAGCGGAGGAGGAGGGCTATGCACAGAGAACAGCATGCATCACTTTGCAGTGGGCACAGCTAACAAGCAGCAGATGCTGAGAGGTGGGAGGATCCTCTCCTTCACAGATCATCTTATCATAATCTTATCATCCTTTTGTCATGATCTGGAAATGTGATAGAGCTGAGATAGTTATGAGGGGTACTGCTTCCTCAGGGTTACAAGGCTGTCTGTGGAGTTGCTCTAGGTATCCTCAGCAGTTGGCCGCAGGTTTCTGTGTCCACAGCAACTTCCCCAGCGGTGTTCAGCTTAGCACAGCATGTCATCCACTTGTGTTGTCCCTTTCAAGATTTCAGCTAAAAGGTGAGGACTTAGGAGTGATCAAAAAAAGAGAAGTTGAAATAACTAAAACCGCATAGCTCAAGAACATAGCTAAAAATAATGGGAGGCAGTTGAACAAGAACGTAAGGAGCATTTTGTCAAAAAAGAAAGTTACCAGCTATCAAAAGATGCGGGAAAAATCAAAATACATGTGATAATTAAAATTAGGACAGACAAATCACTGAGGAATAGAAGTAATCCAGCATTTCCATGAGGTGTTATTAGTTAGGTCACCTAAGAGGCATCTCATTTTTTAGACCTGGGGTTTCTATTTTTCTGACTTCTTACTTCCTGTCACTGTCTGCTTCCTGACAAGGAGTCATAAGCATCATGTATTCTGGGAAGCCAGACTCGCTCTACAGACCTTATCTGCAGCCTTACTGGTGTGCTGACAAATGAATCTGTGGGCCTAAAGCTTTTCTGCAAGCTTATAAAGCAAGCAAAGAAGAGTTTTCACTTCATAAGATATATGCTGATAGTGAGTAAGTAGAGAGTATGTGATTTCATTTCCCTCATCACCTCATTCAGCTGGGGAAGTTCCTGTTCTTTTGATATTTCCTTCATAGGTAGACAAAGAAAAAAACATAAATAAAGACATTTTCCTTAATGTGTTTTTCCTTCCCCACCCCATCTTTAATTTTATGACTTTTTTTCCTCACTGTGTATTTGAACGCTTCTTGTATTTTTGGTAAGTGTCCAGAATTCTACAAACAGTATTGAAATACAAATTAATAATAAGCATAGTGCAGATTTTCAGCTGTAGACATCAGATATGTAAAGTACTACCACTATTAAGAAAAAGGACCCTTACATTATTCACAAATTCATCAGATTTTTTGTTCAGAAGGATCCTTATTATGAACAGAATCACTGCAGGGAACTTTCAGTTAGGATTTCAGAAAAATAATAAACTGTCACCTACAAATCAATCATATCATTTCAAATAGGTACTTTGTTTCAGTAGGAAAGAAAGGCTGGATTTCTACTACAGAAAAAGCAGTAGGCAATTACTTCTGGAATATATAGCTTTTCACAAGTATTACTGTCCTTCAAGACATTGTTTAGCACATACCATGCAGGGTTGACACCCACCAGCATCACCATTCTTAGGGCCACTCTTTTGTGGAAATTCCATTTTTCTATCGAAGTTGCCAAGCAAATTACTCCAATAAGCAGCAGATGAAAGTCTTTAAAATAAGCAGATGCCACCTGAAATAAAAACAAAAAATATTTTGTTAACTAAATGGTGACTTTCTATTAGTATTATCAGTTTAATGAAAAAAAAATTCAGTTAGGGTATATGTTGAAATAAGTATCGAGAAACTTTTTTGGCTTAAATTTAGACTGTTAATTTCATTGAAACTGTTAATTTCATCTAACCAAATGATGCAAGAGTAACTGCACTAAAGTGTATAGTGTTAAAACAAAATGAAAAATAAGGTTTATGATATGAACAACCTAAGATCATCAGTTACATCTCACATACAAACTAAATCACCAAGGAAATGCTGCTTTTATTAATTTAGTCATCTATCCAACAGATAAAAGAACAACTTTAAACATAGACTTAGGGTATGATCATCTGTGGTGTCCTTTCTTTGACATGAAGATGTATACTCAGCATTTTGCTTATGGGTTCTTTAGTGTGTCATCTCACTTCTATAACATTAAGGATATTTTATATCTTTCTAGCATTTTGCCATCAACTGGCATCTAAGCACTGAATCACAATCTAGAAAAAAAATATTAAAGAAATTTGAAGAAGTCCTGAGGACAAAGCATGTAAGCAAGTCTTGAGGCAGACCTGCTGTGATTGGCATTCAGCAAATCCATGGATTAGCCCATCAGGTTTCAACATTATGTCGTTCTTTGTTTGGAGATTTTATCATCGAAATCCATAATATGATAGAGAGGAAAAAAAAGGTTACCTCCTTGGATTCCATTATACCAAACAATGGGAACATAAAGGCAGGGAGCAAAGCTGAAACAGCCAGCGGCAAAGCTTCTGTGAGCCAAAAGATGGCAACTACAAACAACGTGTATGCGCATTCTGCTTCCTAGAATACAAAAGGCACCAACAAAAATATGAGTGGATCACCTAGGAAAAGAATCATTATTGCAAAAAGTCCAGCTATGTCAGTAAAGAGATCCCCCCCATCTGGAACAAGTATGAGTCAAGGGACCTGAATTTAGGGTACTTATTGTCTGCTATTGATAATCCTGCTAAGATAYGAAACATAGTTTGTAAAATAGTTTTAAAGAATTTTTTATAAGAGATAGTAAAATTACTGAAATTGTGTCACTTATGAAAGGTGGAAAAAAAGTCAGCTGCCTTTTCCTTCAAGAACAATTAATCATATAGGTCATTCTGGAGCATTCTTAGACCATGAATTAAAATAAATCACAAACATTCTGCAGCTGCAAGCAAACTTTTAAACCTCTAGGAATAGTTGCAGTAAATAATAGGTCAAATTTTGTCTCTCCTGTAATCAATGAAGTTTTGTCATCAGCATCAATAAGGCAAGGTATAATCTAATATAAAAAGCAGTGTGCAAGACTGACAAGAAACACAATTGTTRTTTTTAAGACTTGTAATTTTAGTGAGTGTCTTTTATTTAAACTCCTGGAAAACAGGATTTTTTTCATTTTTTTCAGGAGAATTTACTCCAATGCTGCTGGTAAAATGCAGCCACAGCCAAACATAATGAGATGAAGTGAGCATATTTTCTTCTACAATCCTAGAAACCTCTTTTGTGTAGTTTTGATTTATATTTCTGCTCTTGAGGAAAATGGTTTAGATCTTTTAATGCCACTGTTTAGGGCATGAAACTACTCAACAGTAGCAGAGATAGTTTGTATTGGGAAAGGAATAGCTTAATGAAATGGCTCTGTGATCCTCTGACTGGTAAACAACAATGTTAAATCCAAGTCAGTCAGCTATGGCTAGCATTTATTTTTTTGGGGGAAACGTGTTATGTGTGAAACCATTTGATAGTGTCAATTCATTTAACACCTAGCAAATGTTCATCTCACTTAAGACCTACTGCATTCTCAAGAATTTCCTCTCAGAGAAGAAACTGAAATATTGAAACTGTGATGTGAGACAGTGTGAAGCATATTGCTCTGTAACCACTATCCATTTGTGATGCAAGGACTTTCGTGTATTGTTACGCATGATACTTATAATGCATATGTGACAATGCATCACAGGAGAATTCCTTTTCATTCTGTTGACATCAGAGCTGTACTAATAAAATTTTTAGATAGCTGTTTCATCAGCCTGGAGTTGTCACAAGAGTTATTGAATGCCAGAAGAATTTATTTCAAGTAAAATAAAGCTAAGGTGTCCAGCCATAAACTTTGCTCTATTTAGGAACCAGAGAGAATTTCTCCAATCATTGATTTCAGTTATTTGCTATCAGACAACACAATATATAATGACGTTAACAAAATCCATTATCAAATATAAAGGTAATTGCAGCTGTCTTCCTGACAATTCATCTCCATTGTCAATCATACAGAGCTGTTTAAAAGTGGCCAAAATGTCATAGTAAGGACAGGATTTTCAAGGTAGTCTAGATGATGTTAAATGAGAAAAACATTTCCTGAACAACAAAACAAATATATAATTCAGAACTTCATGCAACCAGCACAGAACCTTACATTAAAGCCATTAAAGCTGTTTTCTTTTCTACATTTCTCTGCAAATACTCTGTTGAAAAAAAAAAAAAAAAAAAAAAAAGAAAATCCACAATGCAAACATCATGAAGTCATCATTCAAGGTCACTTCCAATCCAAACCATTCTATGATTCTATGATTCTGAAAAGATCTGGGAATCTCAGGCTTGACATACGCATGCAAAATAATTACCTCTCAAAGCAGGTCACTTACTTTGGTTTTGATGATAAGTGGAAGTGGAAGTAAAAGCAGTGGGGTCAGAACAATGAGCAGGAACCTTCGGTAAACTAGGAGGTAGCTAAGAATCTTCATGGTTGATGGCTCGTAGATGAACTTCCCTGTAGAAGCTGCCAAAAAATAGATCTGACTTTAAATAGCTGACTCTGATTAATATTTTTCCAAGCTATCACCTTTAGCCATTGCTAAAGCAGGCCAGTAAACCAAGTTAAAATTAAATCTTGCTCTTTATTGTTTTAGTGAGTTTATTAACAGTAGGTTGATAAGATAAGTGTTCATCATAAACCAAGGCTAGATGTCAGCCTCATCATGACTTTCTCTCTCTGCCCTTCCTCATAACAAGTTGTATTGCGTCTGGCTGAGATGGAGTTAGTTTTCCCCCTAGCAGCCCTCATAATGCTGTGCTTTGTGTTGGTAGCTAGAAAGGTGTTGATAAGACACCAGTGTTTTGGCTACTGCTGAGCAGTGCTCACACAGCATCAAGGCTGTCTCTCCAACATTCCCCCCTCACCAGTAGGCTGGGGGTGGGCAAGATCTTGGGAGGGGATACAGCCAGGACAGTTGACCCAAACTGACCAAAGGGATATTCGTAACATATGACATCTGCTCAGAAATAAAAGCTAAGAGAAAAGAGGAGGGCAGGGGGGCATTTGTTATTACGATGTTTGTCTTCCAGAGCAACCGCTATGTGTACTRAAGCCCTACTTCCCGGGAAGTGGCTGGACGTCGCCTGATGGTGGGAAGTAGAGAATAAATCTTTTGTTTTCCTCTGCTTCCGCATGTGGCCTTTGCTCTTGCTTTATTGAATTGCCTTTCTCTTGACCCATGAGGTTTTTTCTATCTTATTTTCTCCCCCTCTGTCCTGCTGAGGAGGGGAGTGATAGAGCAGCTTGGTGGGCACCTGGCGTCCAGCCAACGTCAACCCATCACACAAGTTTATGTAATTAGAGCAGGTTTTAGACAACTAGATAACCAAAAATTTCATGTGCTCTCCCAGTCACTCTTGGCTTCAGTAGGAAAAGAAAACATCTAATATACATAGAATATATGTTCAAAACCAATTATGGTGTTATGTGAAAACATATGCAAGATCATTTTACTGAACAGAATTAAAAATTCTTCATCTTCATCTCCATCTGTGGAGATATTCAAAACTTGATAGGACAAGTTCCTGAGCAACCTGACCTAGCTCTGAACTTTGCTCTGCTTTGAGCAAAACGTTGGGCTAGATGACCTGCAGAATTCACTTCCAGCCTTAGCCTTTTCATTGATTCTATCTGTCTAAAATTTGAAATACATGAGAAAAACAGTTTTATTTCTGTCTTGCCTGGCAGGGAGTGTATGATATTTCATTTTCTCTTCTCATGCAGAAASAGGATAAAGTGTTCCATGTACATCATATAAAGCTTTGAGGAAGGCTAAAAGTAGGAGAGTTTTTGAGACAAAAGTAAAAAATAAATAAAACCTTTTGCCTGCATTTTCCTGTTTTCAATAAAAGGAAACTTGGTACAGTCTTTGTAATACAACAGAATAGCATCAAATAAAGAAGAGGAAAAGGTAGGAAAGAGGCTTGTACACTATCTGCGGGTGAAGATCAAAAGAGGAAAGAACACACTATTTCATGCTCAGGATCTTACATGAAACAGAAAATTGGAAGAGGAGACAGATGAAGGAGTCTTTGAGCTACCATCAGAACCATCCAAAGGCCAGGTAATAAGGTGGATTTTTACTATCCGTATAACTTTTTGATTATAAGGATCCCATGTGTCAGGGTAGAGAAAAACCAAGTGATCAGATTGACAGTGTTGCGGACAAACTTTTGGTTTCAGGAAGGTAGGACTTCGGTTTTACTAGGAAAGCAGTATTTCAAATCTAACTAACAGAGAGGAATTGATTGAAAACCCAAAGGTGGGAAATAATTTGGGCATGAAAGTAATAATGAAATAACAGCCTTTGCTACTGCACAGAAAGATTTGGGAAAACAGCTTTGACACAACCTAGCGAGCTGAGACTGAGACCTCCTGTGAAGATAATGTAAGGGATAAAGAACTTAAAGTGAACTGGTAGCTTTTGAAAGGGTCTATTCTACATATATAATGACAAACCTGGTTTAAAGGGTTCAGAGACAGTGAGCAGAGAGGGACACTATGGTGCCTCCATCAGGAAAGCTTCAAATATCCAAAAATGAAAAAGGAATTATAGRAGATCTGGAAAAATTGGCATGTGCCTGAGGGCTGCTATAAAGGAATAACAAAAATATAGACGAATAAATTCAGGAAGACTCTGATGCGAGATACATTTCAGTTGGAGATGTCAAAGAAAATTTCTGTAAAAATGTCAGAAGTAAGAAGAAAACAGAGGAGAGGAGGGGGATTTAGTAAACAGAAGGGAAGACAAACTACAGACAGTGCTGGAGAATTCAACACTTTATTTGCTTGAGTCTTCACAAAGGTAAATGGCAGTCAATTCTCTAATGAAATTAATTTTAACATGGAAAAGGGAATGCACTATGGGCATGGTGCCGATAGGAGTGCTGAATATTTAGATTTAATATATGCATTCAACTCAACAGTTGCAGATGAAATTCACCCATAATTCATGGGTGGGAATTGATGCAGTAATCTGAGAACTATTTTAGAATATATTTGAATATATTCTGATATGCCATATATTTGAAAAACTGTGGAGGATTACAAGTTCCAAGAAAATTGGTCAGGCATACATGGAAATGAAATACAGCTAATATGTCACATGAATTCAATCTAATTTTCTTCTTTTATGGGGCAAATAGCTTAGTGATCAAAGATATAAAATATATGCATTTTACTTTAATACACTTTTTAGATGAACTAAGAGCAATTCAGAAGTAAGCACAGAAGAAATGCCCTAGAGGAAGTTATGTTTGGGTGCACAACTGGTAAAAAAATGTTGTTCTTGAAGAGCAGTTACAAATGTTTCACATTCATACTTAGATGACATTTCAAATGGGGTCCTTAAGGGGTCTATTCTGATAATTTTTCTAGCCCATATTTTCATTAGTGGTTTGAATCATAAACTAGGAATGGGCAGGACAAAGATAATACCTTCTAGCTGATATTAGACCATAAAGGCTGTTTTTCAGCATTCTCAGACTATCATGGCTATATCAAAATGCTGCGTGGAGATAGGCATACACATTTCAAAACAAAAAAGAACAGGGAAAGAGACTTCCAATACTATTCCAAGTGAATTATTGCTGATAAGAGAGCAGAAATTGGCCTGCAAAATTAGCATTGAAATTCTCAAGCCTGCCTGCAGGGCCCTGGTCTGAGACCTGCAGTCAGCCACCAGAGATGGCCAGGGCAAAACTAGAAGTTAAAAGGAAGAGGTTTCCTTCCAAACTTATGCCGAGATGTTTCTGGAGCAGTCACGCTTTTACAGGTAACCTGAGAATGGATCAACAGACAGATGATCAGCTAGATAACGAGTTCATAGTGGAGCAATTTTAGTGGAGGAAGGCTGAAGGCTTTCTGAGAGACCGTGGAATTTGGCACAAAACTTTCCTTATAGGCAAGAACCAGGAACAAGCAAGGGCATGGAAAGTTGCTTAGAAGGACCTTAAACATACAGCTCTGCATGTGAAGAGGAAAGGGGTTCTAATGTGATTTGAGGTATTACTGAATGATTAGGGAAAAAACTGATAAATTCTGTTTGAAAAATAAGGATATGTTTGCAACAACGAGAAAAATAGAAAAGAGTTGAAGTTTGTAGGGAGAAAGAATATTTCTCATTATACCAGCCACTGTTAGCTGATCTGGGTCAGTATTGATCCCTCACTCCCCAGCCTTCTTGGAATGCTTTATTTATTTTTGTTACGTCTTGAGTTAACTGTGGACAACTCCTGAGTGTTTTCTCAGTAGCTGAACTGAGTTTTGTGGTTCATCTTCCCAGACCTCGGGGAAGCCTATGGGGATGATCCTTTTATGCTGAAGCTTTGTCCAGATAGGTGTATTTGCAACTTGGCTGAGGACTACTATTTCTCTT
Source organism: Oceanodroma leucorhoa (assembly GCA_030449065.1). Lineage (NCBI taxonomy): Eukaryota > Metazoa > Chordata > Aves > Procellariiformes > Oceanodroma > Oceanodroma leucorhoa. Next base: position 3,952,329 of record JASVER010000059.1, on the reverse strand, counting down.
TCATACTTGAAGGGGACTTGCGTGCTCAGAAACTCATCGTTGTGTGGGGCAACACAGCAGAAGAAGTGTTTGAGAAAGAGGAAAGAAAAAATCAGATTCTTCCAAAAGCTAATTTTGCCATAAAACAGAGCAAGATCAAAGGACTTGCATGAGAGATCCAGTTATGGCAAATAAAATGGCAAGATGGGCATCATCACATCCCAGTAGATATGATCAATAAGATAACAGTCATGTCCCCACAGGTTAGCAAAAAGAAACACAAACTTGCCTGGGCATTATGGGATTCTGGAGAATGCATATTCCAGGTTACAATCAGCTTGTGAGTCCTCTCTGTTGAGTGACCCAAAAGAACTATTTTGACTGAGGCCCTGAGCAACAACAAGCTGTTGAACAGGTCAGACAGCAGATAGTTCATGCAGTAGCCCATGGGCCAGTCCAGACAGGCCCAGATGTGAGAAATGTTCTCTGTGCTGCTGCTGGGGAGCATGACCTCAACTGGAGCCTCTGGCAGAAAGCACCTCGTGAGACCCAAGGTCAGGCTCCAGGGTTTTGGAGCTAGGGGCATTTCGCTCAAAGACCTGGGTACAGTTGGTGGGTAATGCGAAGAATTGGGAAATCTAGTGTGTACCCCAAGGAGATTAAACCTTGGGGGAAAATAACATGTGATTTGAGTTGCATAAAATAGGAATTACTACATCAAGAATCACCTGAACCAACGGAGAATGAGCCTCGCAAGAAGCCAGGCAAGTACAGCAGTGACCCAACCTGAGCCAATAATTTAACACAATATGTCATCTCTCCTGTCCTGAGCAACCACTGTAACACATGAAGTCCAAGTCATGGATTAAATGAACTCAATGGACATTTTATGAACATTTTCCAGGGGTGGCCCATAGACTAAGGGAATAATATCTGTGTATATATAGCACATGACAGGAAGGAGGGTGGTGCTTAATGGGGATGTGTTGGATAGTGTAAGACCTGAGCATGACATAAATGACACAGAATAAGGGGTGGAGATTGCACTGGGTCTGCCTGGGATGGACGGATTTTGTTCATAGCAGCCTGTATGGTGCCGGTTTGAATCTTGTGATGTTTTGGRTTTGTGACTAAAAGTGTAGATAACACACCAGTGTTTTGGTTATTGCTGAGCAGTCCTTCCACAGCATCAAGACATTCCCCGTCTGCCCTCCCAGTGAGTAGGTTGGAGGTGTGCAAGAAGTTGGGAGGGGACACAACAAAAGCAGCTGACCCAAACTGACCAAAGGGATATTTCATGCCATATAAAATCATGCTCAGCAATAAAAACTGAGGGGGAGAGGTGTTTTGGGAAGGGAGGCATTGCTTGGAGGCTGGCTGGGCATCGGTCTATTTGTGGGAGGTGGTCAGTGACTGCCTTTGCATCAATTGTTTTATTTTGTTTTTTTCTTCCACTTTCCTTCACTTGTTAAACTATCTTGATCCACAGGTTTTCTCACTTTTGCTCTTCCTGTTCTCCCCCCTGTCTCACTGGGGACAGAGCAGGTGAATAGCTGGGTGGTGCTTAGCTGCYGAAATGCGTCAACCCACCACATTGTCAATGGCCTTGTAAGTTACATTACCACTCTCTACCTTACCATGCATTTATCTTTCAACCATCACAGATACAATGGTAATACTACTGTACAAAACTAAGAGGAACACTTCAGTTAAGTGATACTTCCTGGGAATTTCAAAAGCATGCAAAACTTTAGTACACTGTTCAGCAGGGCAGGATCCTTGGAAATGTGGAGAAAAAACATTATCAGTATTTCCTATTTGTTATACCAATATATGACTAATTAYGGTAACAGGAAGGCTATATAACACTACAAGAGCTGAAAGATAGGTAAGGTACTGCCCAAAGGGAAGACATCAGTGGAAGAACAATCAGGGCAAAGGTATGTTATAAAAGCAGATTCTCAAAGATATTTGAGGGATTTATACTTTTACAAAATTTTATTAATGATTCTCAGGATGATACTTATTGATAACAAAATTGAGAGGCTTTATCAATAAAGTTAAGTTTTTTATATAAGAAGAACTTGAGAGTTTGAATTCTCAAGTTACCATGTTCTAAAACATGTAGTGGGCAGAGAAGAAAGCTCCAGAAATGGCCTGAGTAAGCACTGTGGTGGGATTCACTTCAGATTTTACACATCCATATCTAAACTGGTCACCATAACCTTTTTTTCACAATCTACAGAGAGATGTAAGTACTTCCACCCTGCTTAACTGAGGTTCTTATACCAGGTTGAGGTGAATTACACTCTAAAGATGAGTGTTTCTCTTCACTGACTATAAAAAGCCCTAAGCAAATGGGTTGGAGCAAGATGTCTAACTTTTAGATATCTGTGCTACGACAGATATGTTCTATCCTCTGCCTGTTTGGAAAAAAATCTTGAGAAACTATCTGAAGTCAAGAATGGCTGCAAGAGACCTGGAGCACTGAGCAAAGAAACAACTCTCTCTTCCTTGGGTCTTAGAGTTTAAGCAAACAGGATATAGCATGTGCCTAGCGATAAACAAGATTGCATTGGAATTATAAACTTCATTATTATTATTATTGAATAATTAGCTTTCACTCCCTCCTCATCATTGCAAAAAGTGGAAAAACATCTCTAATTTTATTTGTGTATTAATTTACCAGTGGCTGGGATCAAGGGGTTTCTTTATTACCAGAGAAAAATTAAATATCTTTAGTATGAACACAACATTGATTGCCACCTTTTGAAAGATGCCATTGAGAATAAATGTTTACTAAATGGAAAGCATGGAAATTAAATCGCAAGCACTAATTCCCCAAGATCTTGCATATTCTGCAAGGCTTTTAACCAGCTCAAGAAATTTTGCCTGTCTTCTTCCCATTGTTGCCACTCATTATTTTTCCTCRAAAGTGTAATGGCTTTTGAGACTGAAAATTCTATTTACATCCCCAGAAAACACATTTGAAGAGAATGAAACTCTTCTTCTCCCCCTCTTTCTCGCTGTTACAGATGTGAAAGCAGGGAAGTGAAAACAGTCAGAATTACACTGAGGGTCAGTGGCGGAATTGGGTGTGTAGCCACAAGTGTCTCCCACCAGAGACAGTGTCTCCCATCGAATCAGTGGTGAAGAGAAACGATGATATGAAAGTGTTGGGCCTTGATCAAGATTTGCTTCTCTAAAAACCACAAGGGAATCAAAGCAACAGATGTTGGGAAAATGTAATAGGATATCTAAGATTTAGCACTTAGGGGTGTCGGATGATATCCCATCCTGAAGTGCTCCCATTTCTAAGTACATATCCAACATGATGACAGACAACTGCTCCAAGAACTCTAAATGCTCTAAAAACTAAGTCAGTAAATCTTCATGGAAATGTGATTAGATGCATTTTAAACTGTGTTTTTTCATTTTTCCATTGGTCGTCTTTTTTTAAACTGTCTCCTAAGGAACGGTTAYTACTAAGCTTAGTAGAATGCTATCAGGGACAATGAGATTTGTATGGAAAAGGAGGTAAACTGACATGCAGAGCAATCAGATAAAAAGTACCTTTCTGGAATTTTAATAGCATGAGATTCAAGACTCTCAACAATATGTGAGATTTATCTCCAGACTGAGGATGGAAGCTTCTGAAATAACTTGGATGTTATACTCCTATGATCTTGGCCTGATTTGCTAAAGAGTAGTAGTTAAAAAAACCCTACAAACCACTTTTTCTTTCCAATTTTCCTTGCATTTCTGTTTCTAAACTATGGAACTGCTGGGAAAGTGCTCTTTGGAAGAGATTATTGACGACTTTTGGAGAAGCAGTTCACAGAAACCAGACAAAATCTATTTTCAGTATGTGATGAGAGAAGAAGAAACACATTTCATACCTACATTCAGGCTGTATTTCTGAATGGACAGAACTTGACATATTGAATACATTTCCAGACTCCTTACTGCATAAAAGCAAACAAACTGAAAAGAAACAAAACCAAATGGCTTGACTTTGGAAATTTTAAAGACTAAAAAGTTCACTATTCATTGTAAGGACATTGTATCATTCCTTTTAGTTTTGAATAGAAACCCACTGTGCCTGAAGGACATTAGTGCCATGATTTTTCAAGATGACCTGTACTTACAGCCTTTTTCTTTGAATCAGTTCAAGTGCTTCAGCAATTACTATATAATCTTCCATCTTTCTGAAGCAGAATCCTCTCTTGTAATGACACTAGATAGCACAGAGCTCCTCCAATATACTCTTTATTCATCCCAGGTACTCTATTCCCGTAAGTCTTCCCACCAGAATTACCGGTCAGTGACACAAAGTGTATTTCCAAGATGTAAACTACCTATAAATTTCCTGTAGAAATATAAAATACAAATGAATAATGGGATCTTAAAACAATAAAGAGACCGGATAGTGGTCTCTTATACCTGAAGCACATCCTGAAAGCTTAAAAAGGCCCAGTTACTTGAGACTCATTATACTGTCTGTCTCTACATCAGCGTGCTTCTCCCAGACAACTCCTTGATAATGCTTCTTTTCACCTCTGAACTAGTTATAAGCAAGTTACCTTCAGAACTGGAAGCAATTTAGCTTCAACAATGCAATATTGTGCCTACAGTAATAAGTTCTGCTGAGAGTGTTACCTGGATGGAGCATGACATTAACCAGGTAAGTCCAATTCCACATGTTGGAACCCATCCTGGAAACCTGCCTGGGGAACCTGCCATTCAGTTTCCACAGCATAAGTTATTTACTTGGCCAGGACCTCTCTGTTGAGCTCAGTACAGTCCTCTTGATGAAGGAACTGCCATGCTTCCACTTTGTCCAATGTTTTGCTCCACCCTCATTCCAGAGGCTTCACAGAACGCCTCAGCTTCCTGTACATGGTTGTCCAATGTGCTCCTTTTAAGGACGACAGTCATTCTGCCTTTGGGCAACTGATACCTGTGCTCCTAAATGCTGGCAAACTTCCCTTGCCAATTATCAGTATGTGATGAAAAAAACCCCAAGCCTTCAAAGCCACCTTCCTGCATATCCTGCTCACTGACTGAACAGGCAATAGTAGCATTATTTAAGAGACACGTCCTCTGGGCTGCTGTCACGCGACTCTGGCACAAAACCAGAACACCAGCCTTGAATAATTTATAGGCCTAATTCACCATTTAACAACTTTTTGCCTCCCTAAAATATGGTCTCCATGTTTATTCTTGTTGAATGATGGCCTTGTAGTCGGTGCTGTGTGAATCCAAGACTGTTATATGTGCACCGAAACCTTTAACCTGTAGTGGATCTGCATGGACAAGTCTTCTTACCAGAAGAGACACTCTGAAAGCCGGGGCGAGTCTGTGTGCACATAGCAGTGGCTATACGGGCAGATCTGCTTGCCATACACCATTGTCTAATGCTCTCCTGGAGTTTTTAGCACAGACTTTTCAGACTTCTTCCCACCGGAATGTGTACATTCCTCATATAACAAGGTGATAGAGATTGTGCTAGAGTAAACATAGATTTGTAAGCCTCTTCATTTCATGAAGTGCTAATAATATTCCTCAAACTTACAAGACACAAGCTTGGCAGTGAATTTCAAAATATATTTCTGAAAATAGTGCACAATTTTCAGCAAACAATCTGAGCTACAAAAAAACAGATGCCACCTGATTAAACACTATACTATGCTTTTAACTTTTTATAATTTTGGATGAGGAATTTTGCTTTAAAATTCATTGCACAATATGACTCCCAGATCAGGGTTTTCATTTTTGGAAGACTACTTGTTCAAGGTCAGACTGGACGGGGCTTTGAGCAACCTCATTTAGTGAAAGATGTCCCTGCCCACAGCAGGGGGGTGGACTAGATGATCTTTAAAAGTCCCTTCCATCCCAAACCATTCTATGTTTAGTCTCATACAGAATGCAAAAGCATCRGGAAAAAAGTCTGCCTAAAATGGCACTATAAAATCGGTTATGTTTGCAGGGGGCTTTCCTTCATGACAGCAAAATCTATTTTACATGGTCTTCTATCAAATAAAATTTGAGTCAATAGTACCATAATGATGTCTGTTGGGAAGGAACATGAGAAGAGAAAATATTTAAATAATTTTATCAATTGTTTGCTAGCTTAAGAGCTTTTTGTTGTTTAATTATTTCAGGTGATGACAACTAATTAGATGTGGTATAATTACACTCTTCATAATTGATGTTGTCTGTGTGTTGATGACATATTAATGTCATCAACCATGGTGGCTTTTGTCTAAGATGTTTGATCACTTTGTGCTGTTGTTGAGGAAAGATGATAATCAGCCAAAACCATTAACTATGATCTTTGACTTACTTACACTCAGAACAAAGTTCAACCTCCGCTCCCTTGGAAGACACAGAAGAAAAATAATTGCAAATAAGAGTAGTAAATTTATTCTGGTGAAACACAGAATTGGATAAAAATAGTTTGTCAGAAATATGTAGGAAGTTTTAACTGATCAATGTCACTACATGAAATTTCTCGTGGAGTAGTTGCTCTAAATTGATAATTCCTAAACTTAATATTTTTTTTTTATTTCATAATCACAGATAACTTTAACAGTTTGCTTCCTTTCAATAGAAGACATTTTTATATCCATTTTATTAATACACTTTAAAAGTCCTCACTTTTATTTAATATTCCTCCATCATGTTTAACTTTGTGGGAAAAGAATTGTTTTTTCTATTTTTTTTTTTTTTCCCCCAAGGGGCATTTTATTGATCAAGCTTCTGTTATGTTAACTATATGCTCTCCACATTCAAGTCATAGGAGTATAATTCCGTTTTCTTTTCTTGGTACAGATTTTTTGAATTCTTTATTAGATCTTCTCCTGCCTTGGCCCAAAACTTCACATTAAGACATTATTCTCCAAAATGGTATCTATTTTTCATAAACGTCCACATGCAAAAACACATGAAAAAATACATCTTATAATGGTTAGTTATGTGTAAAGATAGGACTTCATAATACCTTTGGGTTTGGAAGCATGTCTTCTCTGTCAATATTCTTATGTACTTGTTGTCTTTCTAAAGTTTACCAAACTGCTAGATGAGCTCATCCGAAGTCTTCTCATTGACAGGCATATATTTTAGCTAATCTTCAGCCCCACTTTCCCTGTTCCTTCCTTCAATTTTCAGCCATTCTTTGTCTCTCTTTCAGTGGCAATAAAATTGTGGCAATCATTTATGTTTATAAGGTCCTGAGAATATTTCATAGCCAGATCAAAGCCGGGTTTATCTTAATCAAGACTTTACTTACTAATCTTTCACTAATTTGGACAATAAACACAGATATATGTACTCAGGGATTCTTTGTAATCTAGACTCTCTCAGAAAAAAACTATGACATCTACCAGCAAAACAAACTACACAAGTACTCCCATGTTCCCACGCCACAGCAAACAAATTCAACGTACAATAAAATTGGCTTGTGAAGTCTTGGAGCTAGCTGAACATATTCTTCTCACTCATTCAGCGGGAACTCTGTCAACACCTGGTAAACGCTGTACCAGCCTGGCTTGGCAGAGTGTCTCCTGTGGTGCCAGGAGCGCTTTGCTGGTTGTGGATGTGGGCTCGTAGCGTGCCCYAAGCCAGGCAGTCCCAGTGAAATGGTCCAGGCTCATGGAGCAAGCCGCTGCTTGAGGGAGAGAGTAAGGTACTGGCACACGTCACATCACTAGCCCCATCTAGCATGGTCAAGGAATATTCCTGTTGATGAATGAAGTTTAAATTTCAGGCTGAAACTGCAGTGATGAGAGGGGGCTGCAGCCACACAACTTCCACCAGGGTGGGATAGAAGTGGGTGGAGGCAGCCTCTGCTCCCATCTGCTCCCTTCTTCATGCCCAGGTCCACGTGTACTTATTTTACTACCGATTGAAATTAATCATAGACAATTAAGGTAGCTATGTCTAATAACATGTCTTAAGAACAGTCCAAAATACAGCCGCAGTGCTGGGATGTCTGCATCTACATCAGCATGGCCCCAGTGTTTACACTATGTCGAGTGCTCTGACTTGCAGCCACAGCAAGACCTGCTACTGTCACATTAAAGAAAAGCAGCTCAACTTTGAAAAGTAAATATATTTATAAGAATATATTTTCATAGACTATTTTATCAGCATTATSACAGGAATTCTCCAAAGGAGTAATGGAGTGGCAGGAAAAAATCACCTAAGTAATTTTTGAAAAGCTTAMTGTTTCTGAGATGAAAACTGACCAAATGCAAATGTGGTTTTAAACCCATGGAATTAATATGCACAAATTAGCAAGTGTCTACCTTAATTTAGATAAACAAAGTGTTTGCAACTTATTATCTTACAGGAAGTTTCACTGAGTTTGAGAGCAATCCCCTTAATGTGTCATGAGACAGGCAACATCAGACTTCAYGTGCCATGTTGCAAATTGTTTTTTCTTTCAAGAAAACTGTTTCTTGTGGGATACAAGTGCAGCCCCACAACAAGAGAGCATATTTGTGTCAATGTTATTTAATCAAAAGTGAAGGAAAACATATATTTCAATGAAAACATTTATTTCAAGGAAAACATGTTTCTATGATTAAAGACTAAGATTCAGAAGTGAAATCACACTATAAATCTTCCTTTGAATCCTGTAATGTGTTTATTAAAGTAATACAGAAAAAAAACAGAAGAGAAAAATACTAATCAGTAATTGCTTAACCATTAATATTTTCTTTTAAAATAGACCAAGTTCAGAAACCAGGTTCAGAATTGCACGGGACCAGATTTTAACGCTCTTCTAATTTGCCTCATTTGAATTTGAATCAGTGTTGAACTCTAACAGCTTGAAAGATCAGGGAGGTTTGGCTAGCACCCATCCCCATCTCCCTTATTCTGAAGTAATTACTTATTTCAGGTTCAAAGCAAGCTGTAAATTAATGTTGTAGGCCATGCCATTTTTGTGGAAAGATTCAGAGTTCTTCTTAATTGTACCTAAGAGGATATACAACAACCGCAGAAAGATGCTATTATTTTGTTATTAGAAGTAATTCTGAGCCTGAATTTGGATCTTATGATATTTTAAGAGCTTTTTTTCCCTGTATGTGCATTCAAGGTCTTCAGCAATTGTTCATTTAAAGCCTATCYGTGTCATCCTTTGAAGCCAACAGGAGTTCTCAGTACACAGTGGGCACCGAATAMATAACAAATCTGTTCAGTTATACTGCAGTCTTGGGGGATATTCACATTCCCTCAGGAAGAAAGGATAGAAACCACGGTAATTCCCTACAGAAATGGCTAAGTGTAAGAAAAGCGGTAGGAGCAAGGCAAGCTGAGACATGTTGTTTTATTGGACAACCCCCATCCAACACCTGGAAACATTCTGCAGAAGCCTCTCAGTTCTGGTGAAGAATTTTCATCAAGCCTCCAGCAGAATTCTGCAGAAATTGGTCCCCCAACAGAGCCCTGGATCTCCCCGGCTCCCTGCCACCTCWGTCACACGAGGCTGAGCCTCCAGCCTCTGGGCTCACACAAGTTTACGTCAGTGGTGGGCAAGGCTTCTCCAACAAGTGATTTCAACAAAATTTAGGAGATGGATTTACAGCATGTCAACTATTACATTTGTGCAGCCGATATGAAGCAGGAATGCACGACTGTATGCTCTAGATCTTGCCGTGTCAGTAACACTGATGCATAGAAACTTGTTCAAGTAGACAGGCTGCATTTCCAGAGCAGCTGCCAATGCCAATGCCAGGTGGACAATTTAATTTTGGAAATGCTTCATGCCTTAGAAAGATGAGTTGCCCCTCTCTTAAATTTCTAACCTGCAAGGTTTTTTCACTTTTAATCTAGTTTCAATCTGATTCAAAACAAAGGTAAAAGTTTTTATATTAACAGCTCCTGTGAACTGGAAACACCCAGCCTTGGACAGCTCTGCTGACCCACTCCAATGAGCTGCTTGCCTGAACGATCTACTTAGGTCAAGGCAGTCAAATCACCAGATCCAGTGGGTGTAAACCAGGAAGAAAATGACACAAAATATACTTCACAGATCAGAAAACAGAAATGTCTTTTATGTGTTACAAATCAACAGTATTTCTTTACATTTATACGAAAGGCTTCGTTAGCCATCTATTCCCAATTCCCAAGAAAATATGAAGAAGGAGGAGAGATATACAACTCCAAAAATATGTAAAGTATGGCAGTCTGGAATTCCTTACTGAAATTAGTTATGGAGAGATGTTAATCACTGTACCCTCTAACTTTGCTTCAGGTCACTACCTTTACTCTTAATCTTTGCAAAGATTAACAATCAGCCCATTTACAGATATAGTTCTGTAAAAGATTTACAGATTCAGATTGTAAGAATGAGCTCCAGAGATCCCTGCATGCTTCCTGTCTTTCTGGTTCTTCCAAATTAAATCCTGGATTATGTTTTCTTCCCCCACCACCCCCCCCCAAAAAAAAAAAAAAAAAATTCATCCAGCCATAGTGGAATAATAATTCAAAAACCCCCAAATATTAGTAAGACTTTTTCAGAACAGGGTCATTTTTTTCTAAAACTTATCCGGAGTCATTATAACTTTAGTCATGAAGAAGGCAGAAACAAATAGTTCAATGAAAAAGGTAGTATTTCTGTGTACTGCTGGGTAGCAAGACACAGCAGTTCTGGGCTCTCAAGGGCTGGATTCTTACAAAACGAACTGAACAGCAGTAGCTTAAATGAACTTCTTGGCTGACTGTTGGATACACTTTAAACAAATTGTCAGCATTTCAATGAAACTAACCTTTTCTTTCCTTTCCTGTAACTTTCATGGAAAAAAAATACCCATACAATCCCTGGTCAACTTCCCTTATGTTCTGAAAAATGTTTCCAACCTGACTCAATAGCTTAAAATCTCACTATAACACACATACTTGTTCAATACAAAGAAAATACTTCTTGAAAACAAGAATGACATTCCCAGCTCTGGTACTCAAGGCCAGACCGACGGTGTTCCAGCTATTCAGGCTCTCTATGTTTAACCCCCTGACAGGGGCAATACACCTCCCCTTTTCTGTGCCCTGTATTGAGATTGGCACAGCTCAATGCTGGCTCATCCTGCACCTTGGCTTTTCCTATGGGACACCTCCACTGGCTTTGCTGCTTTTCCCCAAGGAGGGGCAACTGCCGGTTAACAGCAATCATTGCCCAAACAGCCAAATTCCTCTTGCCTGCCCACAGCTGCCAGCAAGGAGCAGCGGCCGACTCTGCAGCCGTGGTCCAGAGGAGGGATGGTAGCCTGACCTATGGTTTCCGAAACCAGATCTGTCTCTTCTGACTGCTGAGGCCGAGAGAGAGTTTGCAATAGAGATTTCTGCCGTGTGTGTTAACAGCATCCACCAAATGGGCTTCCATTTCATGTAGGGTCCTTCTGCTCTAGCTACGTACAGACAATAGGCACTGCTAACCATAGCCAAACCCGCTAAGGTGGTCATGACAGCTCTCCCTTACAGGATATATATGTATGTCGTGTGTTTATGCAGACACACACCCCTTCCCCCAGGTATTCTGAAAAACAACAATGGGGGGTTAATGAGAATTGCTGTCAGATTCTGAAAACCCTCTCCTGGCTAATCAAGCAGACTGCAGATTCCTCTGTCATGAGATTCAATGCCTCCACATTCCTTTGCAGAGTGTCAGGGTGATCTAACAAAAGGAAACTTGCTCCTACTGGTTGAAGAGCAACCAAGGAGAGAAATTATCTGTATTACAACAATTTGGTCTTCAGCCAGGCTCAAGTTCATGTTGCTGGGGCTGGGGAATAGCTGACCACAGCCGGGTGATGAGACTGAAAGCTGCCCACAGCTTTGAAGTCTCCTCCCTAGACCACTTCCTTATAAGGCTCCTCAAAGGCAACCAGGTAGCTTTAAAACTTAAAAAAAAAAAAGCCAGGCTTTATTACAATATAAAGTAAGTCAGCTAACATTTAAATAGAAAAAAAATCAGCTAGGTAAGATACTAATAAAAATAAATATATAAACAATAGTTTTTTATACATAGCTCCCCCTCTCCAACTCAGTCCTTTATTCTGGTCTTGGTTTAGCTAGTTTTGTGGCTTCTTGACCATAGCAAATTCTGCACAGATTCCCCTGATCTGGAGAGGCTTCCCTCTGGCCCTGGCAGGGGCTGGCTGGCTGTTCCCTGCTCCTCACAGCAGTTCCCATCTCTGAGCTGCAGGCTCCCAACTCCGTGCCCTGCTCCCTCGCTACCTCTCCCTGCCGGCTCTTGAACCTTCCCAGTCCCTCAGCACGCTCGCTCGCTTGGGAGCAATTTCCCCCATCTTGCCTTCTTTCCAGTTGGCTGCAGCTGACCTAGTTTCTATTTAAAGGATCAGCACGGAAACATCTGTACCAACAAACCAAATGTCAAATCTGCCTGGCTCAAGGCTTCTCAACTGTGTGGACAAAACAGCTTTTTGGTGGCCAGCACTCAGTATAAGATTTGTTAGACCCTGCTGCTCTGCCTTGGAGGCAAAGGGAACTGTGCTGTCAACAGCCCTCTTAAAAGCCATTAACCCTGTTAATATCTTCCTCACCTGTCTTCTCTCTTGACAGGCCACATAGCAACCCCAGCTCCAGAAGACACTTGCACAGAGAGAGCAGGCAGCATCACCAGGGCTGTCCCATCACTGCCACATTTCCGTCACCTCAGCAGTCTGCTTCATGCCCTGGCTGCCTTCTCCAAGGCTGAGGTCCTGCTCTGGTTCCCCAGACCCTGGCTGCCTTCTCCAAGGCTGAGGTCCTGCTCTGACTCCCCAGAGCCTGAAGAACACGGTGGGCTGCAGCAAGGACAGGCAGCATGAGCCTGGGACGTGGGACTCTGCAGGGCCATGTGGGGCCCTGCGGAGCCCGATGGCTCAGGCAGAAAGCACAGGACTCCCCGTGCCTATGCATCGCCCCTGCACACACAAGGGTGATGCACATCAGCCCTGTTCCCTGCGAACAAACTCCAAAAGGGCTGGTATTTTATCCTGAATCTGAACTGTGTCACCAAACTTTGAGAACGGCAGCTGCAGACAATAAGCCCTTTGACACATGGGCACCATAGTCCTTTCTGGCGCTACCTGTGTGAGCCAGCCAAAGGAAATGGTGCAAGTGATGCTCATAACACAAGGACCTGAGGGGTAAAGTTGTCTCTCCCTCTCCCTGCCTATGGTGAGGGGATTAAAATCCCAGTGACCAGATCTAATTCAGATTAGGAATATAAAGGGTTTGCCTTTAAACACAGGAGGTTCACAATCCTGTCACTCAGCCACGTGCTTTGCGACCTTTTACTCAGTAGACCATGCAGTGGGCTATGCCACATTTCTACGATAAGGCCAAACCTGAAGCCCACAGAAGATGGAAAAATTCCAATGCCTTTGAACCAGGCCATCGTTTCTAACTGATGCTGCCCCTTAAATACAGTTATGATTGCAGGGAATCTGCCGGATAGCCTATATTATCCTTGGGCAGAGGGGGAGAGGGGCACCACACTGTGCTGGCACATCCCCTGTCATTACAGAAACAAGGGGTGCCTGACAACTGAAAGAAATCAATGCCAGTTTGCTCATAACTGCTTGACAGTGCAGCAATTACTTCACTGATTAAATCATCACTTAACTAACAGAGGTAAAATTCAAGTTAAAGGAAACTTCACCGTGTCGCTATGTAAAATTTTCTCTATTCAAATTCCAAGCTGTTACGTGATCTGGTGAAGTCCTGCTTTGTTCTCTCAGAGCCTGTTGCCATGGAAGTGACTGAAATACCACAAGTTAAGCAGTATAGCCTCTATTTCCTAAACAAATAAGCAGCTTTTCCCTCTGCAAAGGACCAYGAATTGTACTTGTGCTGCTCTCGGATATGCATTGCACTTGCCAAATGCTTTTAAGCACTGAGCTCGCCTCTAAGCAATTGGGTCACCTAACAGGAACGACCAGCTAGAAGGTGCTGCTTTGTGTGTGGGCAGAAGGGGAATGTTCTGGAGTTTCGGACTTCACAGTATTTCCAAATCAGATCAGGTCACCCCTCACTTCTGCTGTTTACTAGCAAACAAGTCCATTGTAAACACGAAGAAAAGGGGAAACGAGGTAAGCTTGAACTCAGGCAAAGCTTAAAGTCAGGCGTCCAGGTGGACAACATAGCCCCATGAACAAAAAGGATGAAACAAGATGAGGTTCAATATTCAGCTCCCAAACCACTTCTGCCTGTTAGGGAGCAGGATGATACCTTGTTTTTTTGGCRAAGAGGGTTAACATCGCTTGATGTGCTTTTCAGAAACACTCTTTGCATTCAGCAGAGCATAGATACTGCTGCTATGCCCGCTGCTTGCAAGGGTAGAGAGGGAGAGAAGGACACCTTGCTTCCTGCTCCCTAAAACGCAAGACAACATGAGGCAAGCCAGCTCTCAGTCTGCAAGGGAGTGGACCTGAACGGCACAGCGCGGTGTTTGTTTTCTCTGCCTGACGTGTTCAGAGCAAGTGAACAGGAGAACTAGGAGCAGTTCGACACTGCAGTCTCCCTCAGAGTCTGTTTTCAAAGAACAAATATAGCGCTGCTAACTTTTTTCGGTAGAGGCAGATGCTTTTTCAGAATAAAAGCTTAACTCAGAGGAAAATTTGTTTGCATGTTGTTTTTCACAACATATGCATTCCTACTTAACAAAGTTTATGGTGACAGAAACATTCTTGACATTTTAAAGCTGCTGTGTTTTCCCATTTATTTATTTATGTATTATTCCCCACAGGAAGGAAATTGGGAAGAAGAGAGGAACTTAATCTTCTTCTTTACAGGTTTCTTATTTAAACTTTTGCAGCATTTCATAGATTTATACAGAAGTCTTGTATCCTGTGCAGGTCTTCCAATCTCATTCTAGAACTCATGCATATAAGAAGGATTTTTTTTTTAATTCTTCCATTTTCTAATTCAGTTTGAATTTATCTACATGTGAGCAAGTACAGCTTTTTTCACCAGAAGGAGACTTAAGGTTTGGCCCTTGACTATTGATCCTTACAGCTTTTTGACTAAAATATTTTTGAGCAGGTGTGAATTCTGGGTTGTGTTTTTGGCGAGCTTACAAAAACTGAACTTTAGAAAAATTAAGCAATGTCTCATGATGTCCAGTCCTAACCACCTTGGCTAGGATTGAACAAGCTAAGCAAGGTCAGGCTCAGTCAGTGAGATCAGCAGACCGGGTGGCTGTTGCTGTGAGCTGTACTGGTGAATGGCACTGGAGCACCAGCATTTCTGAAAGGCGGTGGGAGCACCACACTGCAGAGGAGGGAGACATAAATCTGAATAATCTTTGCATTAACCCTTCAGGTTTTTAGGGAAAACTGCTAATTTTAGTGTCTTGGTCAAACCATATGGCCTATACAACCAGTGTCATCTCAGATATAAGCTGTGTTCTTCACTTAATAGACAATTTCACACCATGCTGTAGCACACCAGTAAATGGAGGCTATGTTCTGTCAAAAAAATGCAGTCTTTCCATACAGATGAAGCAACTTCCATCACTACCTTTTGATTTGGAGACCCTTTCTGTATCAGAGGTTTGTATTAGTATCTGGTATGAAATGACTACCACCACAGCACCACCAGCAGAGCAAGGTTACTAAGTTCCTTATCAGGATTAGAGGTATCTAATAGGCAATTGTTTAGCATTGGACTTAGTGTYTAAATATCATCCTCCTTCCAAAAACACTATTGTAATGACAATAATGAAATTATTTCACTTAGATCACTAATAACACATCATCTCCTCTGTTGCAAGTTCCCTTTAGACTTCCGTTCCTACAAAGTGTGCAAAGGGCTGGAGCACAGATGATATTGCAGTTGAAGCTCTGTGCTAACACTTTGAGACAGGAGGCCCAATATATTACAGTGTCAAAGAAGAGGAACACATGAGCTATAATTTTGATCATTATGTAATTTCCAGATACAGCAACGGCCTCACCATAAACAGCTTTCAGAACGAGAGTCCCATTGCACAGCAGCTGAATCCAGCCCTGGATTTGCAGCAGACGCATACACTGCTGATTAGACAAGATGCAGATTTTGCTTAATAAGTAACATGCAATCTTACTGAATCTTTGAAGTGAAACCTTTGGCTATTCCAGATGAAAACAATGACCCTACTGAAGGAGTCCTTCACCCTTCTGATAAGGTAAGATGGTAAAAGTAACTAGCTCACTTGTTAGCCAAGAGTTTCACAACAAACAGAAGATAGTCATTCACTAGGCAAAATCCTATGTCTTTCTGAATTCTTAGACACCAATTTTATCCAAGGTAGAGTTTCAGATATTACAATTAAGAAAACTGACTGTTAATCTTTAGTTCATTTTTCTGCTGCCAGAAGTATGCTCAGCCCAACAGTCTATCACCACTAAGCCATTTCTGCCCCCTTGAACTTCAGAGCGCTATAAAAACAATTATAGCAGAAAGGTGTTAAAATTATGTCAGAACATGAGCAAACTTTAAATTCCCTGATATATCCAATAAAGAATTTTTTTGTTCTATTTAAGGCAAGCAAACAAAAATAAAAACCAAAAAACCACACTAATTTCTCTCCATTTAGGTATCTATTAATCATTATTAGACCACACAAATTGGTAGCAGCAAGCCATTAAAATCTAAATTCTGGCCTCAAAATCAACAAGTAGTCCCACAAAAATTTCTAAATCAATGAAATTTGATGCAACTTGTCCACTCTTGCTGTATAAGTACACATCCATGAAAGCTCTACAAGCAAAAGCAGACTATCTATTTTGTAATTGTAATACTAGTTAGTTATAAAAAGATAGATGAAACCTCAGATTTTTCCATTCAGAATTCAGCTGCCTTTTTCAAACACTCTGGGGTCCAATTCTGTCGCTTTGTGCACATGGTAAGATAAATGTGGTATAGCTGCAGGGTTCCCTCCTCCCACTCCCTTTCAGCTACCTCAGAGTTTCTGGAGGGCAGCCAAAGAGCTGGCTCTTGCCTTAGTTTGCAGATAGTCCCAAAGAGTGGTTCTGGGAGAGAAAGCTGAAGACCTGGAGGACCTTCCAAGACAGCCCAGCACCATGCAGGTGCACTCACCCTCACCGGCAGTGACAGGGCCCCTTGGTGGAGCCTTGCCTTTCCATTGGGGTGTAGGACTCTGGCAACCACTCAGAAGTGCAAGGAATCTTACTGTCTATTGGGGAAAAGAGGATGATCTATATTGCCTCTCCTCTTCCACATTTTTTTTCCCTCTTTTTACTGAAGAGAAGGGTTGAGACCCTGGGGGCCTGGGACATCCCTGTTCAATTGCTGCCTGAAGATACAGAGTGAGAGAAGGCCACAGCTGGATCTTGGTGCCCTCTAGGTATTTTCTGCTGTGGACAGCCTTTAGGGGTCTTTGTAGCAGGATAAGAAACAGAGCACTCCTGAGCTTGCCCTAACATACATTATTAGCTGAACTGTGCTCAGGCATGCAGAGACAGAAAACACACTGCCCAAAGYGGAGCCGGTCCTGTCTCTCAGGCTACCGGCAAAGTGGTCTTTGACTCTGACAAGGCACATGGCTTCTTGCATGCTTTGGTTTCCCCTTTTGACAGCTATAATAAAAATCCTTCTCCAATATCACTGTAATGTGTTGAGACATCAGTGTTTGCAGCTACCTGCTTTGCTCCTCTGCCAGGATTTTATTAGCCAGTGGCAGGAATGACAGTCCCAGACAAGCACCTGCACCTCAGCTAGTTGAGTGCAAAATCTGATATATTACATCCTTGGTAGAAAAAGAGAGCACAGCAGTGTGAACTTAATGAACAGCTGAGGCACAGGTATACGTAAATGAAAGGCAGGGTAGATRGGGACAGTAATATCTCAAATCATGCCAGTATGCTTCAGTGAAAGATATCTGTTAAATAGCTAAGTCGAACACTCCGCTATCCATCTGTATCCATATTTATCCAGAATAAATAGGATACACAAAATTACAATTCAAACATTACATCGGAAAGTCCTTAACTTACCCACCTTCCAAAAGTACTTTTATGAAAGCATTTGTTGCTTCTTTTATGTTGCAAACGTAATTTTTGCCCAGTTTTCATTAACTAAAGAAAGTTGCACATGATGTCATGGTAACTGTACACTATTCATTTTATGTTACTTCTGCACAACTAGTTAAAGGAGTATTAAGACAGACTTGAAATGAGTTTCCCAGTCTTCCACTGGACACCCACATTGGCATTTGCAAAGAAGAAAAGATATGATCATTCAGTAAACTATCTTCTATCACGGCAATAATAAATGATACATAAAACAGTCTAAAACTAAGTTCAGCTATAATAATTCAAGAACATACCAGGTTATACAGAAATCCAGCCAATCTGCAGCAGGGAACCTGTGTTCAAACAAGAGGCATACAAAAAGTTATGGYGAAGATAAGGAAGCCACTTCTTTTGTGGGACATCAATAGCAGATGACTTGCTCTTGGGCTCAGTCAGTGTCGTAAGTCTCCTTTCCACCCACAGAGGTAGGAAGACTAAGAAAGACATCGGCCCACACTGAAGTGAGAGACTACTTACTTAGTGAACCACCCCTTGGCAAGATCTCATTTTTTTCTTTTTTTTTTTTTTTTTTTTTCCTTGCACTTCAATAATTTTTAAGCCTTTAGAAATCTGAGTTCTGAAGAAACAGCTCTTTTCTCCTTGATTTTGCATTAAGTTTTGATAGGAATCAGACCAATCTGAGAGCAGAACCTTTATTAGCAAACTGAAGAAGATCAGATTCCTTTACTGGAAGATATTAGACACCACAGGATTTTTTGGCATTTGAGCAGACTGAAGGCGTTGTTTTAATTTTGTATTTGTTTCTCACTATCCAACCTATTTTAATTGGCAATAAATTAATCCTTGATAAATCTGTTTTGCCCATGACAGTGACTGGTAAGTGGTGTCCCCTTCTTTATCTTGACTCATAAGCTTTTCCATCTTATTTTCTCCCCCTGTCCTGCTGAGGAGGAGGAGGAGGAGAAGTGAGAGAGCAGCCAAGTGGGCGTCTGGCAGCCCACCACAAGATGCAACAGCAAAAACAGCCTGCAGGAAAAAGAGTCCCTGCCCACCTTGTGTGGGTTGTCTCATCTTTTTGTTCAATGTAAGGATAAGATTATCACTACACTTGCCCCCACAATCATCACCACCTCTTGAAACTACTGCTAGTTTTTTGCCAGCAGTGGCCAGTATCCAACATTCAGGCTTCCTCTTGTATCTCTGATTATCTTTGGAATTAGCGTCTCACGGTCATTCCTTGTTTTCAGCATCTCCAGTTTCCCCTGCTTGACCTCACCTTATGCTGAAATAATTACAGAGCCCTCTGATGCCTGGACACTGCCTAATAATTCAGCTGATTTAGATTTGCATATTCATAATTTTTCAGGCACCCAGAAGGAAAGGAGGAACCAATTACTTAATTGAGTCTTCCCTTGACAGATGGAATGACTTCTCTTCCTTTACTGCCTACATAAAAATACTACTCTTGACTATTTCTATTACAATTCTGTTTCATTATAAGTCATTGCTGGGTTTCCMCATGATTTGTGAAATAAGTAATTTTACAAGCAGAGAAACCAACAGATCAGGACACAAAGCAAACCTGTATCAGGTCAGGAGGTTCAGATTCTAGCTCCATCTCAGCTCTTCCCTCCAACAAATGATCATTGTTGAATTTGAAGAAATACCTTAGCTTATGGCTTCTGGACTTTTGTGTTTAGGTTTGGGTTTTCTCTGGTTTTAATCTTGATTTTTCACAGTTAAATAAATTTTTTCAAGTTGTGCCATAATTTTTTGATAGCTTCTGATTTTTTTTCTTGATAAAGTTTCATTTATTTATAAATTTGAAAGCAAAAAAAAAGCTTCTACTTTTCTCACTGATGCTCTTTCCCATCATCCCCTCAATCTTTATTAATTTTTTTGTACTTTGTAGAGAAATGAGCTAGCACTCACGGAAGTCAGTGCTTCTGATAACTTCAATGAGCTCTGGGTGAAGTCCTAAAGGCTCACACCTTCCAGATAATATTCTGGCTGGAACAGCTGCCAAAGCAGGCATGTTTTAACAAGTACACTTATGATTAAGCTGAATTGTGAAATCAGAAGTACACAGAACTGGAAGGCCCCTGACAGGTTTCTAACTTTATTCAGCAAGGTAAACAAACACAGGCAGGTGCAAAATCCTGCTAGAATTTCTTGAGGCCCAGCCTATTTAAAAGGAAGGAATCCAGCTCTGCTGAAATCAGTAATCAGTTGTCTTTGTCTCCAACAACAGGGCAGTGTGATGTGCAGCTGCAGGGGTTAGAGATGGCATGAGGACTCCAGCAGCACACGATGTGGTGTGTTGGGTGTCTGTGTCCAGGTGTTGGCAGCAGGGATGGCCTCTGTGAGAAGAGGCCAGAGCAGCTGGGTAGGCGTCTGCCAGCCATGTGGACAAAGAGCAGTTGATCATCTTCTAAGAAGGACTGGCCATTGTTCCCAGAGCCCATACCACCTGGCCCCCAAGACAGCTAGGGCTGTGGGTAGTTCCCTTCCTTTTCTGCTGTTTTTCCCAGCACAGACCTCACCAGGATAACCCTGCCACATCAAGGGCTACAACACGTGACTTGAGCTTTCTACCACAGGGATGTCCGAACTCACTTAGAAACAAGAGTATATGCCCCTAGAAGCCCTATTTGCCTGTATTCATGGTATCATTGTTGTGAGAGAAGAAAGGAGGAAAAAGCTTTTCTCCCCCCAAAATGCCTTCCCCTTCACCTTGGAATGTGTAATATCAAACACAGCAGACAGTTCAGTCTGGCCCTTTTCTGAGGGCTTCAGTTTTACTGCATCAGCGAAAGGCTAATCCAACAAACATCTCTTCCAACATCTGTTCCAGCCTGATCTCTTCTGAAAGAGGCTTATCTCTTTACCATGGTACAGCCTGYATGAGACTGTTTCCTCCTCCTCTTCTCCAGAGTCCAGCCCAGGCAAGCAAGGGAGGGTACAGGTATCGCCAGTGCCACACTACAATCAGAGCACTGTGAGCTCTAGGAGAGTCCACAGGCTCAAGGGGAGGCTGGACAAATTCATGGACTATAACTATACCCAGAGTTATTAAATACAAAGACACCACCTCTAAGGCTGTGGAAGTCCCTGAGCTTTAATGGTGGAGACTGGTGGAACACCTGCAGGAAGTACTACCACGTGCTTGCCATACTCATACCGCTGCTGGAGATAGGATCCTGAGCTGGGTGGCCTTGTAAAGCTGTTCTTCAGTTCCTATATATTGTCACTGTTGAACAAATTTTGTTGAATCTAGATAAAAGTCATAAGAAAGCTGTCTCCTAAAACCCAAGCCCTTTGTAATAGCCTTCCTCTCTTCTAGCTACCAGTTACATGACTATTATGTCAATTTTCAATGTCACATTCATGTAACTTGCTTTGAAGGGGAAAACAATAAAACAAGTCCGGTTATCTCTCCTGGTAACTCATTTTTGCAAAGAAAATGTGCCTTTCTAACACAGCATTTTTGTGTGGATCAAATGCCAGCATTCTTTAAGGTTTTGAAAAACATTTGGGAAAGATATTACAGCAGAGAAGTCACCTCTGCTAGTTACATGCCAGCTTTCTTTTTGTTTTCCAGGTCAGGATTGAATGATTCAGAAGGAATAGCTTCAGACAGCATTTAATTTACCAGTTTGACTGCATAATAAAAATGTGACATCCAGGAATGATGGGTAGAAACTATTGTTGGTCTAGTTAAATTGTTGATTCTAACTGTCTTTCCTCTGTATCATTGTCCTATGACATCGATCAAGATAAGAAAATTTAGAATTTTTCTCATGTGACAAATGTAATTTTGTCAAAATGGTATCTTTCTGTTATTTAACTACTAATAGAACATGCGTAATCTTCACAAAACATTACAGAAGAGAAAATGTTATTTTTACTATTTTTTTACCAATTTACCATTGCTCTTTTACTATTTCCTAGCTTTTCATAACATTTAGTAATTCACTCTGTAGTCAGATTGCCCAATGAGAAGATGTAGAGTCTTTTATTAATTGCAAAAGAATCCAGGACACTCTGGATGTTTTCAGGCTCCTGGAATCATTGAGATGACCATAAACATGCTCAGACTTAATCAGTATATTAGCACAGTGTTTCTAATGACTTTATAGATTTTTTTTTCCTTTTTTGTACAAACTTCATAACTACTCCAAAGATACCTGGAAAAGGAGGGATGCTAAGAAAATTACCTTATCTGTGTTAAGATGCTGTCTGCACTAGCACATTGAATCATACCAGGTTATGAGCTTGAAAAGTTGCATTCATTGCCATGACACCAACTACAATTTTGTGATCAGTTTGGACAAGGATCTATCTTGCTTAGTAACTCCATCAGCTGTCCATGGCTAAAACAAACATATGAGTTAGTGTTACTCAACATAATTCTCATAGACATTAGCTGACATTAGAGGGAATGTAAGCCTTAATCCATCCATTCTCATTTGTGATACCACATCTGAGCAAAGTGATGTATTTTGAAAAGATTTTTCAAGACCATTTATTTAGTGGCTTATACATTATTAGTCCTGTACATTTCTGGATGGTTTTCTCAACAGAAAAAATGACAAGGCACAGTTCAGCCTTCTTAAGATGCATCAACATGCCATGCTTACTAAAGAGCCTTTAAAGAGACTAGTAGTTTCAACATATAGTTTCTTGTTGATTAAGTTATTTATAAATCCTTCCCACTTATCTCTGTTGTGATATCCTTCCTTTGTCAATAATAGTTAATCTGAAGGCAGTTTGCACTGGTCTTTCTGATAGCCAGATGGATTAATAACCTACACAGCTTCACCTCAGACCCTTAGCACAGATAGCTATTAACAAATAACGGTAATAACAAGCAGAATTATTACTGTTGCCAACCATAACGATCCTTTTTATATGTAGTTTAATTATCCCTTTCTGCTATGATATCTTTTTAGGTTACACATATTATGAAGTAGAAAGGTTATAAAAATCATAAATATCAGACCAGGAAAAGCTGTAGCAGCATTAAATCAATCTATGGCTATTCTGTCTGAGGAACTGACAGAGCTGGACCTTTGGGATCATCAAATCTGCTGTTTGTTGTGAGCTGCATGATCATATGGATTCCATAGGCCAGGATCCACAGTAAAACTATAGATGTCACCAAGCCCATCCAGATTCCAGGAGTGAAGAAGCCTGTACAGTCACTTGCATAGGAAAACTGGTTGTTTTCAATGTTGAAGCCTTGAATCTGAGAACGAAGAAAGGTAGATAGATGAGTGCAATTAGATGTGGAGCGTAGGTCCTACTTTCAGGATATATGTGGTTATTACAAAAAATGCACCTGTTAATTACCATTCACACTCTGCCCATTAAAAAAGAGTGAGAACCAAATCCTTTGCATAAAAATTTTCCAGGTCTCCTTTCCACTCAGGAAATTAAAGATGCAAGTCATGTCTTTGGCAAGAGGTAGGTTGTGTTTCCCACTTCAGAATTCATGTTACTTTTAGAAGTAAATTCCCAAAGCGGACGTGTGATCAGTATTGCTCAATGACCACTTCAGAACCAGGAAACTCAAAGCACCCAAAGGCATGAGAGTTAGGGCCTCCCAGATCATAAGATTTGTTGACATACCCTGAGACTTTTAGCTAGTAACTCCTTGACAAGCAGAACTCCTGAAACCTACTTTAAAATGCATCTAATGAAGAYGACCTTTCTGGCTGAGTTTTAGTGAAAGTTCAAGGAGAAAACAGTTGTGAAACCTTTCTTCCCCCCTCCTTAGACATCAGAGACTCAAAACAGGAGAGAGGGCTTGTTTTATTGAGGTGTGGGATCTGTGTTGTCTATTAATATATGAAACCCATAAAAGCTTTTCCAGCAGTTAGAAAAATCTGTAATATCTCTCCTTTGACTGGATTCTTGAGGTCTGCCACTGGCTGAGCTCCTGCCATACTATTTTCCTCAGAAAAATCAACTAATTTGGGGATTTATTCTCTGCCTAGCCACCAATTTTGCAAAAAGTATCAACAAACTGAATGCCTTTGAGACCACTAGCCTTCTAAAAATTTTGTTAAAACCAGGCAAAGGATTAGAAAACTATGAAGAAAGGGAATACAATCCCCCCTCTACACACATGCACATAATGACATAAGCACTGAGTCTTGCAGAAGGAAGGGAATTTAACTGGTGGAAGAAAATGAAGGAAGGAAAGAATTAATCTGATCTGTGTTTTTGAGTCTGTCTTAAATAATTTTATAAAGAAAAATGAAGACTGGGATTCTTATGCGTTTACAGATTCTTTGAAATGGGTGTGTAAGGAAAGCACCAAACATCATAAATCCACCAGTAAGGAAACAAGACCTTTAAACTGACTCTTTTCTATAAAATATTATAGAATAAAATAAAAAAGAACTTTATTTAAATCACTTCCCTCATCAGGCAATAAGCAAGGAAGCAGAAGATCATGGATTTCTACTTTTCTATGTTCCCACTCCATGATTACTCTATGCTTTACGATAAACTAAATGGAAAGCTTTGTGGTAATAAAAGAGTTTGTACTTCCTAGAAAAGGAGTTGGTACAAACATTGAAGTAATTAGTCTGTGGCTTGTACACCATGCTACACCAGTAAGCACTTGGGGTTTGAGTTCATTCATGCCTCAGGCACCTAAAGTTAATGTGTACGTAGTGTGTGTATTAAAACCAATGTCTATACCTTCCAGAGTGCTGATTAATAAAACTATTATCACATGCAGAACTAAGGGCTCTTTCGGTACTGTGGAGGTGAAGACAATTTTAGCAATTCAAGCTTTTCTGGGCCTCTTAGAAGAATCTTTCCAAGTCAGATCATGGTAGCTAACTTGCAAATACTGCCTGCTTTCACTATAGGCAGTCAGACTTCTGATTAAAGCAGGATTAGCAAAAATCARCTTTTGGGTTGGATAACTGTTTGCACAGTTTTAGAGAACACAGGTGATTAC
Source organism: Oceanodroma leucorhoa (assembly GCA_030449065.1). Classification (NCBI taxonomy): domain Eukaryota; kingdom Metazoa; phylum Chordata; class Aves; order Procellariiformes; genus Oceanodroma; species Oceanodroma leucorhoa. The sequence continues at coordinate 3,927,330 of JASVER010000059.1, read as the reverse complement.
CAAAAGCTTTCGCTTGCTAAGCCACTGCTTTGACAACGGATGAGAATGTGAATAGGAGTCATGAAATGTAGTCTGAAAGACTTATTTACAATAAAAACAGAAAGCAGGTAATGATTTATGTAATTTATGTTCAAAAAATGKATTGAAATTCTAGAAAACAATACACACTTGTTACCACATTTACAAGAACTCTCTGAAGTACTTAACAGGTATCTTTGGTTTAGAAAGGCTTTATCACTTCTGATTTAGAGCCAAAAATACTGAATTTTACTATGTCAATCCTATTGGGTTTTTTCTGAAGCAGGATTATGCTTATTGAACCTTCGAGGTGAAAGCTTTAATTGTACATTCTTAAAATGCTATGTCTACTTTTAGGCGGGAGGTGAAGTATATGCAGCGTTCCTTTATTGTTTTTCTGAAGCTTTATCATTTCTGTGGGGGTGTTAGATTCCAGGTGGGACATAAAAATGTTACTCCTACCTAGCAGCATTTCTACCTATAGAAAAGTTAAAAATACTCACATGTGGTTCTCTAAYTTTTATGAATGTAAAGACTTTGGATACATGCCTCTGTACTGCAGAAGTTTTAATTTTAGTGTTTGGACCAGCGTCATTTGTCTTGGTTATACTAGTCTGCATTTACTGTTAATTTTTAAAATATTTTTTGAATGGAGTTTTCTCGTCATTTGACCTTTGACAAAGCCTTCAAGTAAACCCTGTTGTTTTCATGGCTCTTAAGTGTACACTGAACATCTAATTTTTCAACTTAGAAATATTCTAGCCACAAAGAATCCTAACATTCTTGGTTTTAAATTTTTCGCAGTTTTTCTTAGGAACCAAGGGGCTTCTAAACCACTAGGACAAATACTAAAGAAAAGCAGTGCTTTTGGTGGCAGCCTCCTCTTTAACTTCATAGACAATTCTGAGATCCTCAAAAGGATAAAAGGTATCATGGTAGAACAACCATTCCTGTAAAAACAACAACAAAATCAACAAAAAACCCCACCAAAACCAGAGCAGTTTTGGTACTGTGTACAGCTATGAGTGGTGACATCCTCGACTATGGGCATGCTTAGACAGCATCCCACAGAGGTTCTTTAGGTGGTAGTGACTGAGCTAGCTCCAGAACTAAAGTAAAAGGCTGCGTCAGTTCAGCCTTGCCTTGGAACAAGCTATGCAAGGCTTCACTGTGCAGGTGCCGTGTCCCTCTAACAGTGATACTGTTTTCAGGACCCAACATTGCAAAGTGTATTTGTACCAGCTAGACTGGGGTTGAATCCTGGTTTCTAATTCATTGCATAACTTTGACATGAAAACCATGTTCCTCAGTTTCAGCCACACGATTTTGTGCTGGCTGCAACCACTGAGCATGTTCCATGTGCCTTTTTCACCGTGCAACAGAGCTTGGGGGTTTCTAAACCTCATTCTAGAACAAAGACTGATATTGAGATCAATCAGATTTCACTACATATCAGTGAAAGATACCTGGAAAGGCATGATCTAGTTTAGATAGAACTTTGAATTGAGCCCAGAATGGTGACTTTCTGTTTTCTCACACAACACAAAAGATCAGAACAGGACTTTTCAGGTTGTGTTCCATACTTAGGACTTTGTCAGAGAAAAAGGCCTTTCCCAAGAGGAACTGGAAGTTCTGTTATCTGAACAGTGGAAGCAGCTGCTGCTCCAAATCAATAAGGAAGGTGGGAAATCTATTACTTCTACTCTTGATCAAGACCCCAGTGAAAGAATGCCTACTATGGATGGAGCAAGGCCTCTCTCTAAGCGTTGAGAAGGCAGCAGTATCAATGTATATAGAATTTCAAGGAAAAGATATGTTGTAAGTGGATGCTTTGTATTTTCATAGCCCATGCACTTTCATAGCCTAGTGATGCCAAAGTCTAACTTCAAAGAGTGACTAGGCAAAGTACAGTTGTGTGGACTCAAATATTTTCAGGCCTTTCCATAAAAAATACTATCAGGAGGAACCTTCACAACATTGGTGTGTATGGCTATGTTGCTTCTCAAAAAACTGTGGGACTTGATCCTGGAACTTGCGGAAAATAAATCTCAGCACCAATGCTGTTCCTTTGAGATTTCCGTTGTTTAAGCAGAAATGTCAAATCTGGACTCAGATTATTGAGATTTGGTTTGTTATCAAAATCATAAATACAAGTATATCAGCATTTGTATCCAGTTATCATGGGGTTAGCTCATCTTTGATAAATAGAGTCCAGTTTGGAATTATTCCTATCATTTCCATGATCTCTTTCATCAAGAGATCCCTTAGTACAATATTGTTTTAAGATATAAATGTTGATGTGCTTCTCCTAAGTCAAGATCAATGCTCAAAATAATGAAGTCGTAATCATCTACACCTCACATATGTAGTCTGTACTTCTGCGCTAAATGCACATAAAATCTATGCCTCATTAAAAAAAAAAAAAAGGTAACTGCTTTCTTTCCGGGCCATGCGGGACCTAGTGTTGCTCCCGATTGAAGTCCATGGCAAACCTTCCATTAAATTTAATTGCACTGGGCTTTGTTTCTGTCTTTAGGAGTACAGACAGTCTATGTCACTGAAAACAGTAACCATACTAAGCTGTACTTTCCTAGGTAAACAAAGTGCAAAGGAATCAAATAAAAACAAAGCAGCATAGAGCCACCCACCTAAGAGGCCCGTGTTTCCAATAGCAGCCCAATTCATTAAAGAGGCATGGGGACTTAGTCATTCTTTGCCTGATTAAGCACATTTGGTTTTTTTCTGTGGACAACTTCATAGTTTTCTGTTTTTCAAAGCTGTGCTTTCATACTCTTATTGTTCAGCAACTGCCATCTTTTTTACCCCTTTATTGAACAGCTCACCTAGGGGGAACAGCTTTTCTTTTACATTTTCCCTCGGGCTGAAATGAAAGTAAGGGCATTATGAATGTGTTCAGCACCTACAATAGCAAGTAATAGTTCTTGGAATTATCTCTGAAATGGCAATGTGTACTCACTTGCAACCTGGAAATGAAAACATCCCAGTTTTTTGCTTCGTTGTTGGATGGAATCAGCCTTGGAGGATAGAGATTGCTTGTTCCCACCAGCTGACAATGGAATGAATACTCTGCAGGAGCAGAGATGACAGAAACATTAAATTTAGCAAACTTTTCTCCATCTTCTACAATCTCAACTGAATCTAATGTGGACCAATTTCTAGCCGAGCCTCCATAGAACTTGTTGGTCATTAAAAACCTAGAAAGACAACAGAGGGAAAAAACAGTCAAAATGACAGAAGGAAAAAGTTAATATTCATTTGATAAAGTACTGGTGGCAGATAAAGGTTCACTATTGCTAGCTGCACACATCACAGTTGGTATCTGAGCTTGGCCTCCCATGTCATTAGGATTGTTCATAAGTGAAGAGACTCTGTGAATATGTTTTTACTACTTCTTAGAGATTCATCTCACAAGCACAGCTTTCCATAGCTGTGGCAGGCAAGGAGCAAATATGATTTCATTCTTCAAGGGCCTCTGCCAGTGCAGTATTTCATCAGTTACCAATCAGTGGAGCAGAAACTGAGAGACTGTCAGTAGGCCTGCAGTGGCTCTCAGTAAACATTTTATGGGATTTTTTGAAAATTGCTTTTATGATAGGTACAGACATGATAACCATTCTGATTTATCATTTCAATTCTTCCGCGGCTCAGATGCCTAAATGGCAATTTCCTTTGCAAATGTCTGAATTTGCAGTAGAAGACAGAGTTTTCTCTCACTGGAGGGTGGGGAGGGGTCGTCAGCCCTAGTTTCCCAATTTGTAGTGGGTTAGGCACAAATAAATATCTTCTTATTTTGAAAAGTCTGTGTATGTGCAGTATTGCAGCAGTTTCCAGTAGTTTATAATCATGGGATTTATATGTATGTTACTACCACTGCAGTCTGAACACCTCCCAAATGTTCTGAAACAGAAATAATTGAGAACAACCAGAAGTACATCCTGATCCTTTACAGATCAGGACTATGCCTTAGTCTTTACCACTTTTTACCCAGTTATGTTCAGGTATTCAAGTTATCTCATAAGGAAATTGTAAAATTTTCTCCTTATTGTATGTTGCTTAATACTTTAACCCTACTTGGTCTATGTTTGTATTGCTCTATATAGTTTGCTGAAGTTTTTTTTGCTTATTGATAACCACAAAGAATTTAGAAGAGGGATTTTTTAGCAGTGAGTGAGACTTGCTACAAAATGAAATATTCTAACATGTCTATCCACAATGGGTAACACTGTATGCGGATTTTAAAATTTGGGGTAACACTTAGATGCAATTATGACAAGTTTGAAAAATAGGCAGTCATCTATAAATGTGGCACAATATAGAATATTTTATGTTCTGCAGGGTATATGCACATATAGAGAGAATTTCTCTGTTGTAGAACATTGCTTGTTTGTTCAAATCAGTTGCTTTCAGTAGCATGTCATCCACACAGCATAGAGTCTAAACTCAACACAAACAATGCTCCTTAGGAGTAACACAGAAAATTTGACAAGTTACGTTATGTCGTGGTTTAACCCCAGATGGGTTTACCTCTGAGCTGCCAGTTGTTCTGCTTCCATTGCTGCAATCACCCCCACAGGGCATTTGCCACCATCCATGAGTCAGTATAAAGATAAAGCGCTGGCCGTTTTTCTTGTTCGGCAATATCCAAAGCCAGCTGGATGGCCTTCACTTCTGCAAACTGACTCGATTCACCTCCTTCAGCAGTTTCTGCAACTTGTCTTACAGGACTCTATACAGCAGCCTTCCACCTCTGATGCTTTCCCACAAGATGACAGGACCCATCAGTGAACAGGGCATATTGCTTCTCATTTTCTAGTAGTTTATTATACAGTGAGGCCTCTTCAGCACGCGTCACCTCCTCCTCTGGGGACATTCCAAAGTCTTTGCCTTCTGGCCAGTTCGTGATCACTTCCAAGATTCCTGGGCGACTGGGGTTTCCTATTCGGGCCCGCTGTGTGATCAGTGCGACCCACTTGCTCCATGTAGCATCGGTTGCATGATGTGTAGAGGGGACCCTCCCTTTGAACATCCAGCCCAGCACCGGCAGTCGGGGTGCCAGGAAGAGCTGTGTTTCAGTGCCAACCACTTCTGAAGCAGCTTGAACCCCTTCATATGCTGCCAATATCTCTTTCTCAGTTGGAGTATAGCGGGCCTCGGATCCTCTCTATCCCCAACTCCAAAACCCCAAGGGTCAACCTCGAGTCTCCCCTGGTGCTTCCTGCCAGAGGCTCCAGGTAGGGCCATTCTCCCCGTCTGCGGTGTAGAGCACGTTCTTTACATCTTGTCCTGCCTGGACTGGCCCAAGGGCTACTGCCTGAACTATCTCCCGTTTGATTTGTTCAAAAGCTTGTCGTTGCTCARGGCCCCATTTGAAATTGTTCTTCTTCCTAGTCACTTGATAGAAAGGGCTTACAATCAGGCTGTGATCTGGAATATGCATTCTCCAAAAGCCCACCGCGCCTAACAAGGCTTGTGTTTCCTTTTTGCTAGTCGGTGGAGACATGGCTGTTATTTTATTGATCACATCCATTAGGATCTGACGACGTCCATCTTGCCATTTTATTCCTAAAAATTGGATCTCCTGTGCAGGTCCCTTGACCTTACTTTGTTTTATGGCAAAAACAGCCTTCAGAAGGATTTGGATTATTCTCTCCCCTTTCTCGAAAACTTCTTCTGCTGTGTTGCCCCATATGATGATGTCATCAATGTATTGCAGATGTTCCGGAGCCTCACCTTGTTCCAGTGCGGTGTGGATCAGTCCGTGGCAAATGGTGGGGCTGTGTTTCCACCCCTGGGACAGTTGATTCCAGGTGTACTGGTCGCTCCTCCAAGTGAAAACAAACTGTGGACTGCACTCTGCCGCCAAAGGGATGGAGAAGAACGCATTGGCGATATCAGTTGCGGCATACCACTTGGCTGCCTTTGACTCCAGTTCGTGCTGAAGTTCTAGCATGTCTGGCATGGCAGCACTCAATGGTGGCGTGACTTCATTCAGGCCATGGTAGTCCACTGTTAGTCTCCACTCTCCAGTAGACTTTCACAATGGACATATGGGACTGTTAAAGGGTGAGCGAGTCTTGCAGATCACTCCTTGGCTCTCCAGGCGACGAATCAGCTCATGGATGGGAAGCAGGGAGTCTCGGTTGGTGCGATATTGCCGCCGGTGCACTGTCATGGTAGCGATCGGCACCCATTGTTCTTCGACCCTCAGCAACTCCACAACAGAAGGGTTGTCTGAGAGACYAGGCARGGTAGAGAACTGTTTAATTCCCTCTGTCTCCAAGGCAGCTATACCAAAAGCCCACCGGTACCCTTTTGGGTCCTTGAAATACCCGCTCCTGAGGTAGTCTATTCCAAGGATGCACGGAGCCTCTGGGCCAGTCACAATGGGATGTTCTTGCCACTCGTTTCCGGTTAGGCTCACTTCAGCCTCCAATACAGTCAGCTCTTGGGATCCCCCTGTCACTCCAGAAATACAAATGGGTTCTGCCCCTTTAAAGCTTGATGGAATCAGGGTACACTGTGCACCGGTGTCTACGAGAGCCTTACACTCCTGTGGGTCTGATGTGCCAGGCYATCRAATCCACASAGTCCAGTAAACCTGGCTGTCCCTTTCCTCCACCTGGCTGAAGGCAGGGCCCCTCTAATCCTGCTCATTGTATTTGCTACCCACTTCTTGTAAGTATGAATCAGAAGTCCCTTTATTAAGATTTGAAGTGGAATCAGCCCTTCCGCTCCGCCTGGGGAACTGCTCACTGGAAACTGGAGCAGCAGTTTTTCTGGAAGAACCCTCTTTTGTGATTGTTTTTCCCTGCAACTCACGTACCTGTGCCTCTAGGGTCGAGGTAAGTTTTCCATCCCACTTCCTCATGTCCTCTCCGTGGTCAGGCAGGTAAAACCACAGAGTGCCCCGGGGTGTGTACCCACGATTTCTCCTCTCTTGAGCGGAGGGATGCTTACTCCAAATGGCTGAGATACTGGCCCGTGCAGGTGGGGAGCAGGAGATATCCTCTTTGAGTTGCTGGACCTCCCAAGACAATTTCTCCACCACAGAGATGCAGGCCTGTAGGGAGGGAGAGAGACTTTCTTCGTATTGCCGGAGTTGGCCAGCCAATTCATCCACCATTTGCTCCCCTCCAACTTTCCAGGTCATTACTGCTAATGAGTTGGCATGTGACGCTGGYGCGCTCCGTACAAACTTCYGCCACATGGGTTGGGTGCCATTTGACTTCATCTGGATCTTTCGATAACTGCTCATTGTTCAGGTCACCATAGATCACTTCTAGCACGGCTAATTCCCTCAGATACTGGATACCTCTCTCCATGGTGGTCCACTTGCCTGGGTGACATACAACATCTTCCTTGAAGGGATACCTTTCCTTCACGCCTGACAGGAGTTGCCTCCAGAGGCTGAGGACTTGTGCCCCTTGTCCAATCGCTTTGTTAATGTCCCCTTCCCTAGAAAGGGATCCCAGCTGCTTGGCTTCCCTCCCCTCTAATTCCAGGCTGCTGGCCCCGTTATCCCAGCACTGGAGCAGCCAGGTAATAATGTGCTCGCTTGGATGGAGGCTGAAATCTTTCCGCATATCTCGCAGCTCCCCCAGAGACAGGGATCGGGTGGTCACCACCTCATTTATGGGCTCTGCCTCTTCCTCCTCCTGTCCTCTTGATGGCCCTGGTTCATCTTCATCCCTTGTTAAACGAGTTGATTTTCTTGTGTATTTTCTTTTATATATGGGGGCGACTGACACGGGCAGGTTCTCTGTCGCAGGGGGCGGGGGAGCTGCCGTGCCTGCCGTGGGGGTGGGGTAGCCGCAGGGCCTGCCCTGGAGGAGGGGGAATAGCTGCAGGGCCCGTTGTTTTGTCATCAGACCTTCCCTTCCCCTTGGGGGTTCTGAATAGTGTTAGTCAGGGCTCGATAGGCATGGGCCAGGCCCCAGCACATGGCAGTTATTTGTGTCTCCCTGGAATTGCCAGGGTGGCAGCACACTTTTTCCAAATATTCCACTAATTTTTCAGGATTCTGCACTTGTTCAGGGGTGAAATTCCAAAACACTGGGGGTGCCCACCGCCCTAGGCATTTGTCCATGCTCTCCCACTCACCCTGCCACTCATAACTATCCAGCCTCAGGGCAGATCTCTGGATGATAGTCTTAAATGGCTTATTAACCTTGGACAAAACTGAAACAATATTCCCCAGCAATACCAATAGATGTATCTTAACTACCCAGGGATGTTCAAGGTACTGACAATTGATTTTAATGAAGGAGACGACATCACAGAGGAAGGTAGTGAAGGTGCCGTTCTCTATTTCCTCCATAAAAAACCTCTCAGAGGAAGAGGTATAATTGCTAATGGCCTCCATGAGGTGGTACCCGAAATACCGTAATGGCTTCATTACGAGTCCCAAATACCAAATATCCCCCAATGCCAGTGTTCTAATAACAAATCTCCTAGGCAAAACATTACTAATCACTGCAGAGCACAGCAGACTACAAAACCCAACTCCAATCTTTAGCATGTACAACAAAAACAAGAGCATGGTGGTTATCAAATAAATTAATATTGAGAACAGATGAATCAATATTGTGACTGGCACCTATGAACAGACATAAATTCCTTGATACGCTCTAATTAATCTGTTGTTATCTCAACCCTTCGTGCCCCACGTTGCGTGCCCAAAAGGACTGTAGTGGTTTAACCCCAGCCAGCAACTAAACACCACGCAGCCGCTCACTCACACCCCCCCCCAGTAGGATGGGGGAGAGAATCGGGAGGGCACAAGTAGGAAAACTCGTGGGTTGAGATAAAAACAGTTTAATAATGGAAATAAAACAAAGTAGAACAGTAATAACAACAATGATAACAACAACAACAACAGAATATACAAAGCAGGCGATGCACAATGCAACTGCTCACCCACCGCGTGTCCCGAAAGAACTGCGTGCGACGAACCCCCAACCCCCCCCCCTAGTTTTATACTGAGCATGATGTCATATGGTATAGAATACCCCATTGGCCAGTGGGTCAGTAGCCCCGGCTATGCTCCCCCCCAGCTCCCTCTGCACCTGGCAGAGCAGGGGAGGCTGAAAAGTCCTGGTGCAAGCACCACCCAGCAACAACCAAAGCATCAATGGGCCATCAACATTCCTTTCACTACCAAGCCCAAAACACAGCACCCCCTCCAGCTACTGGGAAGAAAGTTAACTCTGTCCCAGCCAGAACCGGGACAGGTTACTACGGTAATTGAGCCTTTTTTTTAATAATCTGTGGCTTTTGGTTCACATGACTTCATAATGCCTAAGAGTTTCAAAATGCTCAGAAAGAATCCTAGAACTCAAAGTGTCATTCCGGTGAGAAAAGGATGTTTTGTCTTATGGCATTCCTTATGTTTTGAGCCTAAACAGCTCTTTCCATACATCATTCAGCTGCAAGTATCAGTGAAAAAAAAAAAAATTGAATTTCATCTCGTACACATTCACAAATATTTATGGAAAATATTCTATTTTTATAGTGATAAAGTTACAAAATTAAAATATGTATTAGTCTCAATATTTATTGGTAGAAGAAAGGAATCTTTTCCTGATATACAGCACAATCTGAACAGAATTTCCATGGTGTCTCAGTAGCAATGCTATATGCACTAGCTGAAGGCCAGTTATAAGCACAGAGGAGTTTACTGAAATGTATGTGTCAACAACAGATTCTGGGTGTGCTTCGTACTTTTGCTGAGAAGATAAGAAAAGCAGTAAACAAGGAAATTCTTTGGAGACTTACCGTATGAACAAACAAGTTTTATAAGGCTATGTATGTGAGTACAGTCTAAAGTGACCTCCAAGAGAACATTGTCTTTTCACGTTGCACCAAAGACTAATATCTTTTACTTGCAGATTTATGAGAAATAAGATTCTAATTAGTGAATTAGTTGAGCATGGTTAACCTAATAATACAGGCTTTTATCCTTAGCATTTTTCCAAACATTTGTGGAATGTTTCACACATTAAGTGAATAGCCTCCAAAAAGCGTGCACTTAACTGATAACTGATACAACTATAATTCATTTAATTACAAAAAATACATTCAAACAACAAAAATCAATAGAATTACTTCATTTAGTTTAATATTTTCTCAGACGAGTAGATAGCAAATAGAATGAGCACAATATAGCAAATTAATGCCAAAGGGAGAAGAGATAACAAAGATTTTATCTGCAAAACTGAAAGTACCTTGGCTTTTATAGAAAATGCTGTGTTCGTATTGAACATTAGAGCCAATACAGGAAGCAAACCTTCACACAGATATTATGTGCTTTATGTATTGTGGCACAAACAATTCCTGGTCATAGGCCAGACTCCCTTTGTGCCAGATAACCGTATGAACTCTAAATGCCACCACCTGTTACCGATCACCATCTGATGTGGCTATTGATTACAAGGAGAGATATTTCTGAAAAGGAAGCTAGCTGGAATTACTACTGTTTCAAAGATTCAAAGAGAAACACAACTGTTAGGTAAAAGACTTTAAAACATGGTTCTTTGGTCAGTTGTATTCTATACATGCTAGGAGCAACAACAACAGTCAGGTACTTACCAAGGGTAAGTGGGGAAAATACTAATGCTCTGCACTTCCACCTACTTTGACACCTTTTCCCAGAGAAGACGACAGACTTGTGCTTGAACAGCTGGATGTCATCAGCTGCTGAGAGAGCTGAGCTGATGCTTCTTCCAGCAAAAACTATTGCCCACTGCTGCTACCCCTGCTGCAGCAGTAGCGCACTTTTCTAAAACTAGCACAACCAGAAACACTCTACAGCAACTCCCTAACAGCTCACCTCTCAGTGGCAAGTGCAGGAGGATGAATGGGACTGCTGCTCCTGCTAGAGAGGGGGAGAGGGAGATGGCAGCTGTTTGCATAGGATGAAGCAGCTATTGCAGCTGCTAGTAGGAGGTGGGATATGACTAGCTGCTCAGCACGAGGTGTAGACTAGTGGTGGTAAGGGCAGGCTCTGGATCCAGCTCATGCTGCTGAAGATAGAGCCTCTTTTATTGACAAATAAATTGAGCTATTTGAATGTGGTCCTCTCTGGTGTCACTTTCTATCTTCAAGGGATGCTCTCCTACACATAAGTAAATGGCCTTTATAGGGAAAAAAAATGCAGTCGTGGCTCTAAGCTCTGTTCCTTCCCACCTCTTTGCCCTGCTTGTGTCCTGTTTATTGAGGCAGACTGTAATCTTACCAAGGAGTCATCTTGAACAAGAAATGTAATCAAAGTGAATCAGAAGGGGAAAACAGAGGYTGTAATGTATCTCTGTGGATTTTAGAAGCACTTGACAATAGACATGCTGAGATAAACAAGGTGAATAAAGTGTTCCTGAAACACGAAAAGATCAATGGATTGTTCTGGTTCTGTTGAGTATATCTTATTRTTTGCATTATATGCCATGCAATATTGTATTATGGTAGCTAAGAGAGGCCTAAAATGACACAACTGTCTCTTAAATCAAGAGATAATCCACAGCAAACAGCACAAATAACCAGCTGTGTCTTTAACAGAAAGTTTTCTTTATAAAGGCTTCTGAGGTGTTGTGGGTTGATGCCAGCCAGCAGCCAAGCACCCATGTAGCTGCTTGCTCACTCCCTGTCCCCAACATGACAGGGAAGACAATAGAAAGAGCAAAAATGAGGAAAGTTGTGGGTCGAGATAAAGACAGCTTAATAAGTGAGGGAAAGAGAAAAAAAGCAATACAGAAGCAATCACCCTCTACCTCCCACAAGCAGGCCAATGCACAGTGAATGCCCAAGCAATGACCTCCCTGGAAGCCACCCCCCACCTTCTTCCTCTATTCCTTTTTTTTATTGCTAAGCACCTGTGTCACACACCAAAAATAATCAATTTAGGCATTTTTGTGTCTAAATGCCCTGAGGGGCTATTAAAAGCCTGGATCACACCTAGCTCAGTGGAATAAATCAAACGTCCTGCAAAACACAGCCAACCTATGCTACTTTAATTACTCGTTGGGCATGACAGTGGTCAGGATTTCACCTACTTTCTTTTCAAGTCCTCACCTATAGTGGAGCCTGAGTTTCTTATCCCAGCTTCAAGGGCCGTTTATGCATTTTGATATTTAGTTAGAATGTATTCAAGTAGAAGCACAAGTCAAGAGAAACTTTGTATTTCTGCCTTTACTACAACAGACCTAAAGCATGTAAAAAGAATATTCCAGAATAAGAGAGAAAACATGAACCATTCACCTTTTGTACTGATGTTCTCCTTTAATTTACAGTCAGTCTGTCTGCAGAGTTCCTTCAAATTTCTTCTCTTCAGATGCACCTCAGGTTCATGACCACATTAAATTTTTCTCCCAATAATTCATTAAAATTATAAGATTTTAACAAACAGATGATTAAACATAAATCTGAATAATCCTCATTAAGTCCATATGCGTGCAATAATATCACATTTGATCTTCTTATGCCTGCTGCAGCAATCAAAATCTAAGATAAATGTTTCAACTGCCAAAGTATTTTGTTTCTGCAGTAACATCCTAAGGTTTGCAATTTGCTGTTGTATGGTTGACCAAAACCTCTTGACTACTTTGAAGAAAACAACCCCTCTAAGATCTATCAGTTAACTTGGTAGCTAGTTTTGCAGCACAGTGTCATGCTCCACAGGATTTTCAAGTGCTTTATGATTAATATCATTTTCTTGGAGCTGTAATTTTACTAGAAAGCATGGTATTATGCTGAGGATGGTCACATTCAGGACAAATGTAGGAAGCAACCAGATTCGTTCATACAGAAAGAGAATACAGGAGAGCAGCTAAGACCTGCACTAGTATGAGCAAAGACGCAGAATGAGAATCCAGGGCACTGTTTTGGTGGGTCTGTACGAGAGTGAGACAGGAGCAGCAGACAGTAGACAGAGAAGCACCAGGGCAGCACCAGAGAAAGTGATATTTTGTGACTTGGAGTAAAGGTAAAGACGCAAGTTGGGCAGAGTCTTGGTTTGAGAACAATGTTTCCTTAACTCCCTGTGGTGTTCAGGGAAATGCATGCCCCTTCGATAATTTACAGTGTTGAAACCAAGAAATGCTTGATTCCATCACCAAGGACAAGTCTCAAGGATCCTATACACAGCTAGCTACAATAGTCAAAAAAGTAAAAATACTGTACTAACAGCGATCTTATCTGTACATTATGTTCTTTCACAAAGCTCTAAATGCTTGAGTGGGAGGGGAGATGTTAAATAACAAAGCATGTTTGGTTTTTTGGCACCTATCATGGTCTCTGACGATGACAGCAAGTGTCTCTATGCTCTCCAAATACAACTCCAAACACATCACTGACTCTCTTCAACACAAGTCCTTCTGGGGGTCCTTTTACCTAAATGTAGAATGTCCTCTCTCAGTGTAAATAATGGTATTTATTCATTCACGCTTATCATCTTGGTAGCACGTGCCTCTTTTACTCTCCTACCAAAATRTTGTTCAAGCTCTGATTGTCTCCTACATTGTTACTTTAAACTTCCTCTCTTTGGTTTCCTTGGATTTCAATTTCCCTTATTCAAGATGTCAAAAGCATTTTAGATGGCAAAAGTCATTTGTCCTTCTGCTGCCCAAGCAAACATCCAGTTCATCCTCCGATATACGCAAATTTAATTCAGTGCAAGTTCCCTGGCCCAAGTCCTTCCCAAATAAATTTAAGCAATTAACTGAGGTACCTAAATGAAAAGAGCAGGCCATCTTATCTTTGCCAGAGCTTAAGAAAATAATTTTCACTTCTTTCCTGCTGCTGAGGAAAAAACTGAGTTTGTGGACCAACAGCTGTATGTCAGTCCTCAAACAGTAGCAGATGTTTTCCCCATCCCTAGAATCCACTAGTGAGAGCAATAGCTGCAAGTTCTCCCTTTGACTTTTCATCCCAAGTCTTCCCGTTCCCTAACTTTTCTTCCCTCTTCTCATGGTAGGAGAAACGTGGTCTTGTCAGCATCCACAGAGCAGAAAAATTACGAGTTTCTGCACCCCTTATTAGCCACAAGCTAGCTCTGACAGGGTACAGTGGTAATCCACATTAGGACTAAATACAACCCTGGCCATGCAAGTAGACTTCAGCCCCTAGCACTGTTCACAAATCACAGTTAGACTTCCCCGAAACAGGATCGTGGTCCAATCCTATTAGTAAAACAGGATGTTGCATATACCAGGACCTTAGAGTATGGTTGTTTGCCTACACCACTTTTTCAGAACTTTACCTGAGCATATTAATATATTCTCTATATAAAGACTATATTATTGTTCTCCTGCATAGTAACTCCTCAGAACAGAAAGCAAATTATAATTTCAAAAACATTTTCACTTAACTCCTCCTCTTTTTTTTGCTCCTAATTTACAAACAGGCTTTGTACATCACAAAGATCTATTCAAGAATAAATCATAAGTTACCTTATCTCTAGGCTGCTGATTCCATTCACTGGCTTTGTGTATTTTAATGACAGTCTAAGAATAAGAAACAGATTTTTAATGTTAGAGTAGACAGCTTTAATTAGATCATTGTGACATTTCAATCAGAGGGAATATTCTAAATCAATAGGGAATTACAAAAGTCAGAGAGCAAAGTTTCAGTACACAGAAAAATATGACAAAATATTTCTAGAGTTTTTTTTACCCAAGAGCAGGTGCTTCAAAGTAAAGGAAAACAGAGATCATGTTTCATTAATGTCCTTCCAGCTGAATTACTACCTAGTAACTGGCAATACTTCCCTTCAAGGGAATTTTACAATGAAATGATGATCTCATTAATGCCAGTGGAGATTTCTGTGATTGTGAAATTGGGCACAAGGAAACCTGTTTGGACCAAATATAACCAAACAAGGAAGTAGGAATGTAAGAGGAAAAAAAATGTGCAAATAAGAGGCTGCATCTGAACAATTTTTGTGGTCTTGACTCAATCTTTTTCTTCTAAGAATATCCAATTTAGTATTTTTTATTTTGGATGCTTTAGAAGAATAAAATTAAATTAGTATTAACTTGACATTGCACCATTTCTGATTAGTTTTCAGCATCACATGTACTATGATATGAAATTTCTTGTGCTACTCACGTTGTGTTGATGTCTGAGCACTCAGAGGAAGAAATATCCACATTCTGCGTTACAAATGTTGCATTTGTCAAATCTATAAAAACTGAACCGTTGACTTTGAGGCTGAAATTAGTAGCGTAAAAAAGGATGCATATATCATTTCCAGTGGTCACATTCAGAGGAGGATATGATAAACTGTCTTCTTCCTCAGTGGCCATTAATTGTCGTCTTAATTCCCCCACCACATCAGTTCTTCTAGAAATCTGGAATAACAGCACATTAACAATTCATCTCCTTTGTAAGAGATAATATCAATTGAACACAGACCTTCACCATTCTGTACCATGAGCACCTATTCTTCTTAAAACCTCAGTCAACTTCAATATTTATTATTGTCTGTCTATTTAATTGGCAGTATGGAAGCTAATGAGCCTAGGTGTTAACCTAGGTCCCCATGGTCAGGTGTCCACATGTGAAAACAAGCACCACTGATAYTAGGTAAATGAACATAAAACCATGTTGTTAATGCTGCCTTAAGATAGTAGTATGCATTAGTGCTAACAAGTAAAAGATTTTTTTTTTTTTTACAGAAGAATATACCAAAAGAAATTAACTTCTTTTTTGCAATAAAATCACAAGAAAACTTCAACTTGCCTGTTCAGTGACCACCCCCCTTAGTAACAATAACAGTTTTTGCACTCTTCATTTTAACAGGCATGAAAGCAGGCTACTTAACTACAGCAGTGTTATATTTAGACTCTTATGATGATTTCTGGAAAAAGAAGATCTATGCTCATTTGGCTGACGTGGTGAACTGCTAAAAGAGAATTCACTGCATATATACATTTGCTTTTAGAAGGTTTCCAGGAATTCCCTTTAATAGCTAATGCTTTTTTACAAATGTGCCCAGGGCATCCTTAGTAAAACAGTCCCATTGATATCAATGGTAAAAGCTAGCTGACCTTATCAGATGATAACAATCCTGTTGTTCATATCTTAGTCTTAACTTCTTACTCTGTTCATATCTGGGCTATTCCATCTATTTTTAAGACCCATTTCAGCTTTACTACTTTATATTCTACAAGTGGCCTCTGCCCTTGGATAACTTTGGGATACAAGAAATGAGAGGCATCACATTACCAGAAGGTAATGTGGGGTTACCAGAACTATAATTATGTGGAGCTATTGCCTGGAACCACTTTTAACGGGTTTAAAGACAGGCAAGGACCATTTTCCAGTCTGGAACAGAGGCTATAATGTGGCTTTATAACCTGTCTGTGGAGAGGAGCCCCAGAAGATTTTGTCACCTTAACCGCTGCTCTCTAAACACTATGGGCCATCTGTTATTTACAGTGCGTCTTTGCAGATATCTCATTCTACGAACAAAGCAGAATGGGCTGAGTTAAAAACCTTTGACTAAACGCTCAAATGAAGATTGCAATCTTCCTCTCCCATACATGCATACTTTATGAATTTCTTTTTAATTCAGAGTAGTGCCTTTTCAAATACATCAGAACATGCATTATTTTAAATGAATACCGTTTTCTTTAGAAGAAGAGTGTACAACAAAAGAAAATATTCAACTTTTGATATAAAACTTTTAACCTTCCCTTAGGCTCTCCTGAAATGTAATCATTTTATTTCAAACTGAGAGGAAGAGCTGAAGTCTAAATTATATCCTGTCTAACAATTGACTTCACCATGTGGGCCTTGCATATCATCTAAAGAGGACTTTAAAAACCACCTGCTAATAGCTGAAAACAAGCTTTCACTGGAGACTGTGATTGGGCTAACTTGGGAGATTAGGTTTAAGTATCTTAAAATAAAAAGAAAGCTATTAGAATATAATCATGAGACTACAGCTTTATTTCTATTGCTCCGCTGCCAGTACTTTGTCGTGAGGCTCTCACATAAAGATTCCCTTTCGTCTCTGAAAAAGCACATGAACCAAAAGAGTGTTTGCCTGTCAAGAAGGGATGTCAGGGACTAAGAAATCCACTAGTTTCCCATGATTAAACCYGTTTTAACAAATGTACCCATGCTGAAGAAGGGAGGCAATACAGCTTGCCAAACACATTTCTAAAAGCGGGCTTTGTTTCGGTCATATTTCTGGCTGAAAATAACGGGCAGTAATGGACTGTGCAGYCCAGCAAGTCCTTACTTGCACAGCTGTAGGCAGGCAGGACGACTACACCAAATGGGAGCCTGAAAGTATCAGTTCTCTGGAGAAATGTCCCCCAAACAATTACTGGCCTGTATATTCATCCCTTCAGCCTGAAGATGCATTTCTATAAGTGTGGGTGAGGTAATTTAGCACATTTGAAATCAGAAAGCATTACCTCACAGAGATTCAAGAAAATTTGGTCTTGAGGCTGGAAGAAGGATCTCTGAAACACCCCAACCTGGGACCCACTGGAGACCTAAAGACGGCAGTTGCTCCTTCCAGCTGACTTGCAGTGGGAAGCTGAGAGCTCCCCCAGTACATCCCTGCCTCTCTGTTTCAGGCACATTTTCTTATTCTTTTGTTGCTGCACAAACATGAGTTTACTGAATTAAAATCATTCTTCCCCTGCCATATATTTCATGCTAAACTATAAATCACAAGATACTTCTTGAGAAATGGATGATATTTACATTGAATTCTTGTAAACCAAATTAGGTTATTTAGGAACAATCCATAGTGGCAGTGTTGTCAATCATTAAACCATATTTTATTCTGTTGTTTAGTGCCCCCTTCACTTCTACCTCATCTGAACCATGGGATGTGTGAGTTACTGACTTGTTCCTCTGGATTTATCAATGACATTTTTGGTGTCAGATATGCAGTGAATAATCACAAGACCTGATTAAATAAGATACAGAAAAGAAAGAGTGCCATTTACATTGTCCTAGACCAGAATTGAACACTGTAATTACTAACCGAACCTGCAACAGAAGTAGCCTGGACAAAATTCTTCCCTTTGATCTGTTTTGCAAGCCTCCTAATTCAGAATCATCTCTCTTGGAAAGGAGAAAGACAGCTGATCTGGCAACATTTTGATGCACCAACATACTGATCTTTTTCAAAGCAAACAGACCTTACATCCAAAATTATTCATTTGTTTTGTTGTTGTTGCTGGGGTTTTGTTAGCTGTTCCAAAATAGAATGGCTAGAGACAAGAAAAAAGATTTGGGGCCATTTTATATATTTGAAATTACAAACAAATATAAATCAAATGGTTGCAAACGCATATGAGAAAAATAGAAAATACAGGGAAAATAAAATTTTCATTGGTTGAAATTATGAATAGTAATGAAGCATAGAAACAGGCTATATTTAACACTAGTTTCAACGTGGCACTTTTGGATGTCAGTTCAACAGATGGTTATGCCTTCTTTTTCAGTCTTGTGCTTCTTGACTTTTTTATTGCTATGTTTAGGCGTGCACATCAAGAATAAGAAAACTGTCCTGGTGGTGCTTGTTGCTCCTTTTCATTCCTAACAGTATGGATCTATGACCACATTTTCTCTGTGGAGTTGTTGCTCTTATTGTAACAGCTAGGGCAAAGGGAAAGTCTTTCTGTATTTTCAAGGAGGGAGATGAGGAGGAAGACGGGTCCACTCCCTTTCTCTTTTTAGGTTGTATCTTAGCCTAGTCCCTGCCTCCATACTGTACTGTGCACTACAGTGCATACTCTGATATACTGTACTTAGATGGCAAATGGTAATTTTTCCAAATTTAGTCACAAGACGATTAAAACAGTTGTTGGAATCACAAAACTACATAAAAATCTTAGCTTTTATTTTTTAAAAAAAAGTACAGTATAAGAATCAGATATTGCTTAATAGTATTAAACTTCACGAATGCAGAAAAGAGCCTGAAAATATTTAGGACATGCAGGTATAGACAAAAGCTCAAAATACATTGTGAAAGGGGAGGTCAAAGAATCCTTTTGGGTCACTTACGATGGCCTGAATCATGAGGTGTAACGTCCGAGGAGGGAAGGGCAGGCACTGCAACTGCTACCATAGCACCCCTAAGACAAATACCTGCTATTATCTGAACTAGATTTTGGGTTTGGTAGCTTGAACTGCATCTACCCATAATGTACCATCAGTAATCTTTTGACAGGATACCAAGTTGACTGTACGCTTGCATTTTCTCAATTTGCTTTAACAGGGATCTTTACAATCTTTTTTCACAAGATAACATTTAAAAAATGACAATAGGAGGCTGCCGTGTGCTGAGTGCAGGGGTGCTGCTCCCAGCAGAATGGCAGATCTTGCTGCTTGCTGGGGTTTGGCTGTGGCACATCAGAAGCCACTCAGCATTCACTTTCCAGCCAAGTATCAGCACATTTCAAATCCTTTTTCTGAAATTACCATTTCAGTTTCCTTCCCATGCAAACAGGTCAGCTTTCCTCCATGTTTTCTAACTGATGTAGCATCATGGCCTCACTACAGACAGCATCACCACCATCCCTGCTAATACATCAGTTTTTCTGAAAGGTACTGTACCACAAATCTGTGATGCAGCAATGGCTGTTTGTATCTCACTCCTAAAGGTCAAAAATTTGAAAGGCAAGCATTAGAATTCGCTATAACCACAAAGATGTTCTTCGCAGTGTCAAGTTTATAAAATCACAGGTATAGCAAGCAGAAAGAATGTATTTGATTACACTTGTTTCATTGATCTGTTGGTGCAAGACTGTAGCATAACAGTGCTTTGAGATGTCAAAATGTAGAACGTTAGCAAAGAGCTACCAATTATCTCAATGTTTGAGAGTTTGAACTGTTTATATTTTTATGATTTCTAATGTTTTGTGGGTTTTGTTTTTTTCTTAACCTCTAGGCTACCTTAAAATATAATTTCAATTTTGGCCCTAGATTTGGTTAATCTTGCATTCCATATAAACCTCAAGCAGTCTCCCTCTGTTTTATTGAGGAGACTGGATTCGTCCTGGTTTCGTCCTCTGATACACCAGAGAGCTACACTGCCATCCAGAGGGAACTCCACAGGCTGAAGAAATGGGCTGACAGGAACCTCATGCAGTTCAACAAGGGGAAGTGCAAAGTCCTGCCCTTGAGGAGGAACAACCTCAGGCACCAGTACAGGCTGGGGGACAACTGGCTGGAAAGCAGCTTTGCAGAAAAGGACCTGGGGATCCTGGTGGACACTAAATTGAATATGAGCCAGCAATGTGGCAAAGGAGACTAATGGTATCCTGGGTAGCATTAGACAAAGTATTGCCAGCAGATCGAAGGTGGGTGATCCTTCCCCTCTACTCAGCACTGGTGAGGCCACACCTGGAGTGCTGGGTCCAGAGCTGGGCTCCTCAGTACAAGAGAGACATGGACATACTGGAGAGAGTCCAACAAAGGGCCATAAGGATGAGGAAGGGTCTGGAGCATCTCTCCTATGAGGAGGGGCTGAGAGAGCTGGGACTGTTTAGCCTGGAAAAGAGAAGGCTCAAGAAAGGGATCTTATGAATGTGTATAATTACCAGAAGGGAGATTGTAAAGAAGGTGGAGSCAGACTCTTTTCAGTGGTGCCCAGTGACAAGACCAGAGGCAAGGGGCACAAAATGAAACACAGGAGATTCCATCTGAACATCAGGAAACACTTTTTCTACTGTGAGGGTGACTGAGCACTGGCACAGGTTGCCCAAAGAAGTTGTGGAGTCTCCAGCCTCTGAGATGTTCAAAATCCAACTGGACATGGTACTGGGCAACTGGCTCTAGGTGGCCCTGCTTGAGCAGGGAGGTTGGACTAGATGACCTCCCGATGTCACTTTCAGCCTCAATTATTATGCGATTCTGTGTGATTCTGTCCTAAATCATCCACAGTTCTAGACTTCAGCATGACCTGAGTAGGATGCAGGATGAGGAAGGCTTCTTCATCACAATGGTCAAAGCCTAGATTCCTAGTTTTCAAAAGATATAGAAGCCTGATCTTGTTAGGATGTATTTTCCTGCCTACTAAGTGAACTACACATATTTTACCTACTACTTTTTCCAACTCCTATTGTTTGAATTAACTTAGTACAAAATGTGAACCATGAGATACTGTCTGTCCATCACCTACAAAGACATGAAATTAGGCATAGTACTGAAAAAACCCACTGGTTCAGAGCAGCACAAAATTTCGAGTAAGTTCAAATTCAAATTCAAATGCAAGCTTTGATGCAGCAACTACAGCCTTTTGTGCTCTGTTGCAAAGGATCTTACCTACCTGCAACTAATTTTGACTTTCATTCTTTATCACTAAAACTGACAGAGACAAAATTTCTGCTCTGCTGCCACTGAACCCAGAGGATGTTTGAACTGCATTTTCCACCAGTAATGTTCATAGGGTGACCTGGTTACACTCAGAATCCCCCAAACATTTCCAGTGGAGATGCTTAGCTTATCAGGAATTACCAGAAGCTCATCTGAATACACCTTTCTTGCTCATTTACCTATCTCCTTCAAGGTGATAGGTTGTCACAACTTCAAGGTAGTTTTTCAAATTTGAAATTTCTGTTCATACTAAGTCACCTGAAATTTTATAACTTGCATATAATACAGTAAAACTTACATATCTAAAGACTGCACAAATCCCAAGTAATTGCACTTGCAGGTGTTATCAGAACCAGAATTCAATTTCTGAAATTGTTCTTTCATTCCACATTAATTCTCTTCAATGCAAACAGCATGAGGTAAAGCTACAATACAGCTTTCAAGGGAAACAAAGCAGGTAAAAATGTGCATTGAGAAGATTCAGAAAAATTTAGAAACCTTGTTTAGAAAAATCAATTTTTGTATGTATGTATAAGCCACAGTAAGCTCTTTGGATTGTGAGTGTCAAGCCCTTACATTTTTTACTCAGACATATTTCCTATCAACATTAATGAATTTTTTCCTAAGTAGAAACTTTATACTGACCAGAATCACCAGTCTACGCAGAAAAAGCAAGCAGGTATGTAACGTTCTTCTCTTCAGTGAAACACAAAATAGAAAATTTGTTATAAGTTATAAGCAAAGAGAGAAAGATGTTTTAAAATCAGGATCATCTCAYTCAAAATCCATACATAATTGAACTATGACAATACTTGGCATAAGTGTGGACTCGGA
Organism: Oceanodroma leucorhoa; assembly: GCA_030449065.1. NCBI lineage: Eukaryota > Metazoa > Chordata > Aves > Procellariiformes > Oceanodroma > Oceanodroma leucorhoa. The sequence goes on along the minus strand of JASVER010000059.1, from coordinate 3,905,124 downwards.
TACCTGTATAGCTCACATACATATGTGCATTCACACATACACATACAGAAAGAGTAGAGTGGAAATATACTCAGAAGTGGAGAATTTCTCAGAAATCTCATTCTTTTCCCTGCTGACTGCATGGATCTTCAGGTAGATCCAGATGGAGAAGGCAGATCTGAGGGCATTTACAAGAGGACCAAGAGAAGGAGCTTGAAGTGGTCACACTTAAAAGCACACACGAAGAAAAATGTTTTGAAAGCAGAATTAAGCTTGCATTGCTGAAACTGGAATGGACTCCTCATAAAAAATGGAAATTAAACTTCCAGAAGATCGTCTCTCTTAACACTATACTTTCTCCTTTTCACTTCCACTTCAGCAGCTGGTAGGGAATCATCAGGCCACGCTTGCTATTCCACCGAAGTGAATTCTATGCTATTTTGCACATTTGTAAAGCAACTGTAAGCCTAACCACCAGACATCAGAATAAATATCAATAGCATGACATATTGCCCAGAGGAATCCTTCACCTCTTTTTCCCTTCTTTATTAATATTCTGATAAAGCAGGGGAAAAAGAATGCACAGAAATGAGGTACATAGTACATCAATAGTACATAGTACATAATTTATTAACAATGATTACTATCATTTTAGTGCCCTGCAGGATATATGACCAAGCGTACTGGCTCACATTATTATCTGATGGCTTCCCTGTCCAACCATGCATAATTCTACCAGCAAGCCACATGGCTTGGGGACTGTGACACTCAGCTCCCAACTCATGTTCTCCATCTCCCGGGGTTTTTCACAAAAGCAAGGCTGGGACACAAATGTTGAAGTCAATGTTAAAGTCACACTATAAGAGATAATGATCTCACTGTAAAAGATAATGTTCTCTCTTATAATTGATCGTACTGTTATGACTTGTGGCGAGCACCCAAGTCATGACCAAGCACTTGGAGATCTTCTGTTAGGAGGGACAATAAAACTGCAATATTTATTATACTGCTCAGTTCAGCGGGCTGTCTAAACACAATATGGAGTGTCAGCTCGTATGTTTATGGCTAGATGTGTTTCTTCACAGGCCTGTCCTTTTGCAGCACTGGGCTGTATAAGAGATCTCTTGACTGTCATTTACAGAGAATGTGACTACTCCGTGCAACTGAATATGGTGCAGAGACGAGTGAGTTAGCAGGGACCATGCAAGCGACAGAACCCAGAGCAGAGGAAGGTGCTGTGATGCAGCACTTGTGATAATCATTCTGCTTGAAAGGCTTTAAAATGAAGCAAGGAATTTTTGCATGTATGGGACATACAAGAACATCCATAAATGCCACAGTAGTCTCAATTTTCTGAAGAAAATGATGATATTGCCCTCCAAGTTTTAACGGATTTTTATACCAAACATTTTCAGCTAACTTAAGGAAGAGCAGGAATTGGCCTATAAGAAGATCTTGATTTAAGAAAGTAAAACAGAATATGTATAAGCTGCAGTAGCAGTGGAAGGAGCTGCTGCACTCAATTCTCCACCTTGAATTTCACTTAGGACAAACAACCCAAATACAATTATTCCAATGAAAACAATGTCTTGGTCATCTACCAGATTGTTAAAACTCATTTACATCCTTTTAGCTAATCAGATTTTTCAATCTAATATACAAAAGAGAAAAAAAAAATATTAAGAGCTTGCATTGTAAACCAGAATTAATCCTGAAAGGAATCTACCAGATGTATCATTCAAGGAGTATTCACTGATGCCAGTCTCTCCAGCTTTAATACTAKATTTTGGGCCCTGTTTCAGGCAATTCTGCCTTAAAGATAAAAGAAGCTACAGATTTTACATAATTTAGACTGCTAAGGGGAATACCCACTCCAACTGGCTTTTCCCCACTTTCTTATGTCCATATGTGGAATCCAAGTTGCCATGGGAGATGTGAAAAAGGATGAGGAGCCCCTGCTGCAGTAAGAGGAAACAGCTATGTAGTGAGGGTTGGACTGAGGTTAGATAGGGGTCTGGTGGGTTCCCTGATGGAAAAATGCAGACAGGGGCCAAAATGTGTTACTCGCAGTGCTGGGAGAGTTGCCAGCACTGTTTGTCCCAGATGTAGGCTAGTCACAGGGAATTTTTAATTAAATCTGAAGATCCATGAAAGTCTCCCTCCCTCCACTTAATATTTTGATCCCGCAGCACTTTGGAGGACTAATCTGCAAAACTGGAGAGCCTGTCTCCTTTTTTTTCTTAACTTGAAGAAAGAGGTGAGGACAGGATGATAGTATTCCATATTACACTTAAATTTTTTATTGATACTTCAAGGAAATTAATTTTTAACTTTAAAAAATTACACATCATTCTTACAATTCCTCAGGTCTGTCTGTAATAAATGACAGTCTAAATACCAGTATGTTTTTCAGATGGTCATATTCTCCCTGTAAAAATACCGTGTTCAATGTGACACCACCATTCTTTGCTTTCAGCATCTCCATCTGTGTGACAACTCTTTTAGAGAAAACAGAGAACGTCAGAACTTGCACTGCAGGAACTTGTGAGGGGAGTCTGTCACTGCCTTCTTAGTTGTGCTGAATCAAAAGGCAAAGGCCAATAACTCTAGAAAACTGGATCTCTTCGACAGGGAAGTTAAAGTTAAACAAGCATTTTTTTCAGAGAAAATCAATAAAAAGGTGCTTACCTTCTACTCTGCTTTCTTGCACTCAGTATCCACTTAATTTTTCTGACAGCAGTGTATGTAAGCTAAAAGGTATATATATAAATGAAAAGCACATCAGAAAGTCTAGACAAAGCTAATCTTAGTAATAACATCCATGCGCTTTTGAAAGAAATTACCATGCTTTCTTTTCTCGATAAAGCTTTTTTCCCCTTCCAAGTTTGTCTCAAAATAGATCTATTTCCACTAAAGCCTAGTTAACCCTTCCAGTTAACACACCTCAGTCAATGTCATCAATCTCAGTTTCATAATTTCCTTCATCTCCTACCAGTCTCTAGCCCATCAACTAAAATAAAATGAGACCAAAGCATTTAACCTTTGCCAGCAGTTAGGTGTAACTGCCACYTCTGTGGCGGATCATTACTGACCCTTGTCATGATGCTTTGATATTAAACTTTGAAAAACTGAACTTTATAAGGTGAGGCGTATTAGAAAACAAAGATCAACTTCCTTCCAGCAATCCTGTGGGATCGCTTTAGCAACCTGCTGCCTGTTGCTGTTCCTACCCCATAGCCAAGCTTCCCTTGCCAGGTAATGGCAAGCCTGGCTGGGGATTTGGTTCAACCACAATCAGTTGCTCCTGCTGGCAGTTCAGATCCTGAGAAAAATTGTGGAGCAGTAGCAAGGAATATCATTAAGGTCATAAGGAAATCATGTACTGGAGAGGAGGAAGGAGTTTTCAACAGCGAGGAGGTAAAGGGGGATCTAACATTCACCTTGCAATAGATCTGCTCAATGTAAGGCAAGAAACACTCCTTATTCTGTTCCAGGATTTTGCAAGTGATTCAGCTGAAAGGCCCAGAGGCAGAGATACCTAGCTGTTAGAGTACTTGGGGTTTAACTTTCATACTGTAGTGCACTAAAATGTAGAATGATACTTTTTATGATTCATTAAATATCTATCTGTGAAGTCACTCAAACATTTGGGCTAAACCAGAAATCCCASCACAGAAGAACAGCTGCAATGTTTCAATAAAATTGTAAACACTGAGGTTTTAGTAAAATGACAAGGACAGGATAACAACAAAATATGCCACATAATATCAAATTTCATGTCAGGCACCACTTTATGTATGGCTTTTACAGCACTGCTGCCATTAACAAATTTAGAAAAGGCTTGTAGCATTTTAGCAGGAAAAGGATAGTTTCCTGCCTTTTTTTTTGCTGAGGGTGTGCCTACCAATGACACTAAGGACATACATCATACAACAGCCTGATAATAGAGATTCCCATGCTAGGCTGGAGTGAGCTGGTAAGCTTACACGGATCAGTATAGTGCTATGATAATAGGATGGAGCCCAGAAGAAACAAAGCCCTGTCAACCTCATGCTGGGCAAATTTGCCTCTTCTCTTACAGCATCCCAGTACCTCACCAGGCTAAGAGTCTGGGGGTCCACTGGTGAGTCCCAGAGCCCTGGGTCTGCTGTAGTTTGGCCGGTGCTAACACAGGTGACTGCACAGGGACCTGACTGCACAAGGTTATTGCCTCAAAAGATATTAGTGCCACAAATTTCTGTAAGCAGTTAATTTTCTAATTTGACAACTTTCTAAAAGAAAGATACCATATATTAGGGGACTGAAATCTGATTCAATTTAAAGTTGTTAGCTACGAGGGATGGGGTAATACGGTCCTCAGAAAGAAATAAGAACTGTATTTCAATATACAAACACTCCTGTAACAGTCTGCAACATTTTATTAACATCCTGGCCTAGTTCTTAGCTCTGTCTGCTAAAGCKCTAATGCGCAGTCTTTGTGAATAGAAGCTTGCATGCAATTCCAGGTTAACGGATTTTTATCGAAAAGCCTGTAGGATTTAATAAAAGTAACTTTAGAGAGAAATTTCAATAGAACTAACCTTACTAACGCAAGGATATATTTCTCTGTTACAAATATGCTTGAAAATTACACAAAAAATTATCATCCTCTATCCTGATTTTAGAGGTATGTATGCTGTATTTATGAGTTTAATGGCTGCATATGCACAATGGCTGTGTATGAATAATGACAGCCCCTCTTTTCTGTTTCAAATGGCAGAAAATCGTTAGCTGATGGCTTTGAACAGAGTCTAATGCTTCAGGGGATCACAGGCAGGGTAAGAGTTAGAAAGCAGAGAAAAACACAACCACTAAATGCACAAATATGACAGGTCTAGAACCACGCAACAAAATGTCTTCCTACCACAAAACATTGAATTTCTAAAATTGAAACATTTTGTAGCACTACATAGAGTGAATAAATTATTTCCTGAAGTGAAAAGATAGAATATGATATGCCAGTTGAAACTAAAATAAAATAATCCAGGTTTCTTCTAACTAGCCTTAATTGTGTTACAGATTGGATGCACTAAAACTTCCCAGGATCAGGGATCTGCATTTTACTGATTATTGGCAAATTCTTATGATGTCATGTGTTGCTAAAGTGTGTCTTTGTTCCTTTGACAGCTATTCCTCTAGCACAGACAATGGAGGCTGCAATAGAAATCAAATCGTGGAGGATGTAAATGTTTTTGCCAGTGCATGGGGCATCCCTGTGGTTGCACCAGCTGGTTCTTTTACCAACATTATTCATTTAATTTCCTACAAAGGGAAGGAAAACAAGAAGTACTGCAGGTAGATGTTAGGGCAACGCTGCTCTGACCATGTGCAGGAGTTACCTAGCCACATGGCACCGAGCTCCTGGGTCTTCATCCCTAGGGACATGTTGGGAGGAGACACATATGCTGTGATGGTGGGTGTTGGTCTCTTCTCCCAAGTAAGAAGCGATAGGACAAGAGGAAATGGCCTCAAGTTGCGCCAGGGGAGGTTTAGATTGGACATTAGGAAAAATTCTTCACCGAAAGGGTTGTCAAGCACTGGAACAAGCTGCCCAGGGAAGTGGTGGAGTCACCAGCACTGGAGGCATTCAAAAAACGTGTAGATGTGGCCCTTCAGGACATGGTTTAGTGGGCATGGTGGTGTTGGGTTTACGGTTCGACCTGATGATCTTAGAGGTCTTTTCCAACCTTAATGATTCTGTGATTCTATGATTCTATGATCCTCTGGGTGGATGGGATCATTTACAGTTTTTAAGCCTTTGCTTCCCCAAAATGGGAATATATGTAGGCCTCTAAAAAAGATCATGCCTATGGGCTTTGGTGTRTGGAGAAGATGCTGAAGATACAAGTCTCTTTGCTCACCAGTATGAACGGGGAAAGGATTCAGAGTTCCCAGAGGCAACTTGCAGATCCTTATTACAGGGGTCTTGAGAATCCAACCTGTTTCACTACACTGAAATTAGGGAAAACTGCACCAAGCTTGGGGTGCTACCTACCCGATTTCCAGCTGACACAATCACTTTTTGTTATGGATTTCCTGGTTGCCAGCAGAACAATGATTTATGTGCAGCAGATATTTTTTTGATGTGGCAATTATCTTCATTTTCAAAAGTGGCAATTCTACAACAACCTGATAGACAAGCATGAGGAGGAAAGTCCATGAGCTTCCTTTAGTAGAGCTTTGTTTAGTCAATTGGCTGCCTCTTCTGGCTCATGGCCTTTAGTTAAACAAGTTACACATTACATTTCACATTCCTGTCCCAGAGAAATGCTGTGTCAATATCCCAACCTTCCACTGCAAGACAAGACCAGCTAAACTGTGTGAGACCAAAGGTCCACCTACCTCACTGCCAGTGCTACTGATAGTAACTAGCAGCTAAAAATAAGAAAAGGGTAAATACAAACAATACTCATCCCAGGATACCCTCCTTGATTTCTGTAATCTTTGGGTTAGAAGCCTTCAGATCTGAGGTTGTATTCAAATGAACATGTGTAATAGGATCTTCCTTCCATCCTTCCTTCCTATCTTTCTTCCACTAGTTCACCAAATCACTGAAATCCATGTATTTTGTCACCCAAAAATAGTTTATTTTGTTTTTTTAAAGGAATTTGGTGCTTTTGAATTCCTGTGTTATGGTCTGTGAGTGGTGATAATCGTGAATACTAGCCAGAGACAGTGAGTAATTATTTCCTGTTTAGCTTATCCATGTTATTGGAGATTTTATTTATTATTTCCCTCTTGAATTGTCACTTTTCCTAGCCAAAATATTTTAATCTCATATCTCTACTGTATCCCTGTGCTGGTTTTGGCTAGGATAGAGTTAATTTTCTTCCTAGTAGCTGGTATAGTGCTGTGCTTTGGATTTAGGATAAGAATAATTTTGGTAACACACTGATGTTGTAGTTGTTAGAATGTGTTGGGTTTGGCTGGGATAGAGTTAATTTTCTGTTCTACTACCACCTCAGTAGCAGCAAAAGTTTTTGAGGCTCGATGATTACTGAAAAAGTCTTTGAAGTGAGAACTTCTGTATGTTCCACCACAGAGATGATCAACACATATACTCATTTGGCTTTCTGTTGTCACTCATTTTTCTGAGTTCCTCTTTTTTATTAGATCCAATGCCCTCTGAAAGAATTCCTGTCTAATGTGTTTTTATTAATAGTTTTTATGTCTTTTGCACATTATTCCTCTGAATCTCTTTAAGTCTGCCATATGATTTTGCACTGAAATTGCAAGAATTTATATTCTTTTTACTTTTCTGTATGCATACAGGACTTTTTGCTTTTTGAAGCATGGCTTTATTACTTTTAATAGCCTCACCTCTTTCACTCTGTGGTTTAATTATGACACAGTTTGGGGTGTTTCCGTGTGGCGAGGAGGGTGAGGGGAAAGAAGCGGTCTTTCAAAAATGCTTTTTGACATATAGTTGAGCTTTTAATATGTTGTGTTTAAACAGTTTGCATTCCATCTACAAACAGTGTCAGTCAACATCATTAGTGGAGCTTACTGGGCAATTCACCAAATCACAGACACATGGATCATTTCAATCTTTACATTAAAGTCATATCACTTGGATGCTATGTTCGGCCTCAGTCTTCAAAGACTCTGTCCCTAGAATCGGACTCTAGAATTCCCAGAATAATTATTTTTGTCTCCTTGAATCCAATCTTCCTTTAAGATACAACAGCAGTCCTTTACAGATCTATTCTGTCACTCTAATAAATTTTTTACCTTGGCATTTTCCTTCCAGAAAGTTTTTAGCATACCTACCAACATGCCATATCAATATGCTTGTTTACAGTTACACATTCCATCTATTCTATCCTATTTTAGCCTTATATCTTAATTTTTATGTTTATGGCCTCTGTCTAAATGTGACTGCATTTTTAAGAGTATTCTTTGCAATTTTTATACCTGCATTTTACCAATTTCTGTTTTCTCCTAAGACAGAATTCATCCTCACCTCTGTCCTTCTCCACCATACCTCCCCCACCCTAGTTTTCCTGGTACTTAGTTTTAAATGCAAAATAAAAACACATTCTTATTTGGTGTATATGGAACACCTGTATAGGTTTCATCTATGCCTTAAAAAGTTAGTTAGCAACTAAAAATAAAAATATTGTTCTGATCAGATAAGAATAATAGTTTAGTTCCATGCTGCCCTTCATTTCCCAGTGAAGTCAATAAGCATATATATATAAAAACATAAATACAAAATGAAAGTTAAAGTTGCAGAAATGTTTAAAGTAAGTGAATCTAAATGCCCTAGTGCAAAGTCTAGGGTCAAAGGTAAAACACTAGTTTTCAGTTATTACTTCCCTGAATTCCCCACTGACACACGGAATGAATCATACAGAATTGCTAGCAAGCATTTCTCACATCCTTAGCATTCAATTTCCAAGCTAATTTGGCTAAATGTTTGTTCATTTTTTTCCCTCTAGAGTGACACCTAACTGGCTTCAACCAGCCTTAAGCAGTTCTTTTGTAATTATTTAAAAAGACTCTGCCTCTAGAAAAAAACAAAACAAAACAAAACAAAACACCAAACTGAGTTAGCTAGGAAATAATTAAGTGCTTATTCTTCATCTACAAGTTAAATTTTATTTTTTATTATAATGGAATTCTTTAAGTGGAGAGAGGAGAGGACTAAAGGATGAGTAAACTAAATGGTTAAAAGCATTCCATTAATCAGAAGCTGTGAAGTCAGTGGGGTGGCTGTTGCAGAATTTAGTCTCCTCAAAGTGGTGAACTGTGCTGGTTTTGGCTGGGATAGAGTTAATTTTCTTCACAGTAGCTAGTATGGGGCTCTGTTTTGGATTTGTGCTGAAAACAGTGTTGATATAACACAGGGATGTTTTCATTACTGCTGAGCAGTGCTTACACACAGTCAAGGCCTTTTCTGCTCCTCACCCCACCCCACCAGCGAGGAGGCTGGGGGTGCACAAGGAGTTGGGAGGGGACACAGCTGGGACAGCTGACCCCAACTGACCAAAGGGACATTCCAGACCATATGACGTCATGCTCAGCATATAAAGCCAGGAGAAGAAGGAGGAAGGGGGGGATGTTCAGAGTGATGGCGTTTGTCTTCCCAAGTAACCGTTACGCGTGATGGAGCCCTTACACATGATGGAGATGGCTGAACACCTGCCTGCCGATGGGAAGCAGTGAATGAATTCCTTGTTTTGTTTTGCTTGCGCATGCAGCTTTTGCTTTACTCATTAAAGTGTCTTTATCTCAACCCACGTGTTTTCTCACTTTTACACTTCTGATTCTCTCCCCCATCCCACTGGGGGGGAGTCAGCGAGCGGCTGTGTGGGGCTTAGTTGCCGGCTGGGATTAAACGATGACATAGTCAACAAAAAAGAGAGGAACTGGATTTAAGTGGAAGATGCAGCACTGCAAATTGTAATGCATTTTAAAAAATGCATTAGGTAGAAGGCAGAAACAAAGAAAATGCAACCATAAGCACTTCTCAAAGATAAAACCTTTCATACTCTTTTCAGCTGGGGTACGCATCAATAGCACCTGGGGATCAGTACTTCCAAGAGACACTTTTTAAGAATCAAATGCAACCACTTGTGCTGCAGATGCCCATGTTACTTATGGCTGAATAAAGTTCCTATAACTGATATTGCTTGGCTCTGAGTGAGATCAAAGACTCAACACACTTAAACACCAACTAGAGCAGACAGCTTGTAGAATGAAGCAGTCAAAAGCCCACAGTAGCTGAAGCTCTCTGAAAATGTGGAGGCAGTAGAGAAGGTTTAAACAGCACTTCACAATGCATCTGTAAAAAGTGGAGTCAGCAAAATGAATATTGGCTGGGAAGTAGTCATCAATCTCTTTTTGGCAATATGTGGTTCCTCAGCATTCAATCTAACTGGGAAGAGATAACAACTATAAAACTGTCTTGCAGAAGTTTCAGAAGCAAGCTTGTAAAAATGTGACATGGACACCTTGAGGATCTGAAGGATGGGGAACATGATGAGATTTATGATTTGAGGCATATCTGTCTGTCAATCACTGCAGCCTTTTTAACCTCTCCAATTCCAACAGCACAGGTAAAATTATGCATTACAACCACAAGCCAAAAAAACTAATTAGCAGCAAGCACAAGTAGGAGGGGTGACTCTGATCGTGGTCCCCAAGAACACAAAAATTCCTATATTCATGAGAGCTCCTGATGCAAGAGTGGAACAAAGACTGCGGAGGGGTTTGATTCTCCTGAAGAAAAATAAACTATCAAATGAGATTCATAGGAGAAGAAAGGTCTTGGCAGGACACTCCTCAATTCTTGGGGTAAGTTTCTGGTTTTTAATGGAAAAGATGAGAAATGTTGAGTGAGAGTTGTCTGACTGAATGTATATGTTGAGATCTGACCTAAGTATGAGGACTGCCTTTATGGTTATCAGAGACAAAGGAGATTACAAAGGGTGAGTTTCATCTCATCCTGCAGCAGTCCTCTACAAAGTAGGTCAGAAGGATTAGACTCTAAAAAGCCTTTGATTGTAAAAAGAACCATGGCTGATAACTTCAGATGTTGACATTTACACTTCACTTGCCCAGAATTAGATGATACAAATCACTCTCTCAATGCCAGCCCAACTCAGCCAGATCTCGAAGGCAAAGCATTTTAGAACAAGAGTCGCAAGACGTGGCAGTTGCCTTGTTGGAGGAAGGCAGCTCTTTTACGACACAATGGGATATCCAGAGGAATCATCAAGWGGTTAGTGAAACAATTTCATGTAGGTCACCAAACAGCCTCTGTTTCAGGGTCTTAACTCTGTCTCCTAGCCACAAATTCTGAAACTGGAACAGAACAAGAACCAGTCTGAATAAATCTCCATCGCGCATTGGGGCTATTAACAGATAACTATGATAGCCCAAAGGGATCTGTGGCTGCACTGACTAAACTAAACAGCTCTTTCTCATCAAATCAGAAAATAGACTCAATCAGGGGAGTTTTTCTTTCTGTCTCATTAATTCACTTTCTGTGAAGCCAATGCCAGTCTGGAATCTTTTCCAATATACGTATTTCTCACATTTATTTTTCTCTGCTTGAGGCAATGGAAGAATGATCAAATGTAACAAGATGATGCTATGAAGCCATTTACTGCCCAACAGCAAGGAGCTAGAGCTATCAGGAAAGAAGTATCTCATAGCCCCAGTGTTTGGGAGCTTCATTGCATAAAATTAATTTATCTGATATGTCTTTTTTTTTTTTTTTTAGTGTAATGCTTAAAGCTCATTTCCTTCATCAATGAGAAAAAGTCAACTGAGTAAATGCAGATCTTTCATACAGAATGATTGCTATTGATTTTCAAATGTACTAAGTAAGGTAAACTCTTTTCCCATATGATCAAAGCTTTTTACTTCTCATATATACTGATCTTGGTTATCACTGGGGAGTGACCCTGTAACTTCTAGATCATGGAATATAGTCTTTATAGCTTAAGCAAAGGGAGTCAGTCCTTTAGCTTAAAGTTACAAAACAGTTCACATCATCTGTAGTTGAAGCACAGCCAAAGATATGCAATACATACTAAGAAGAGGTTACATGCAGATGTATGGACTGATGAACCCTCAAAGGTACTTTCCATTTTGCCTTTTCTAGCTCTGTACAGAAGCTGATAACCTTGAATGCATTGAAATAACTTAAAGATGTTTTTGGGGAAAAAAATATGCTTCAAATGGTTTTATATGGCATTGAATTTAAAGAATTAAGAAAAGGTTAAATTACTTATTTTTTAAAAATGCAGGACATCTTAAAATACATTGCTTTAATTATTTAAAAGTGCTCCAGTTGCTCAAACTAAGTCACTTTAATTTAGAAATCCTGTTGAAATATGCATATTTTAAATTCAACAAACTTTTAAAGTTGCTCGAAAAAGTCCTCTTGACACCAATTCTTTCATTAATTAAAAACATTTTTCATTCCAATTGTTCTAAATGCAATTTGCAGCTAAGAATGCCCATGTCCCTTTGATTTCAAACAGTAAAGAGCCACAACAACTAAATACTTTTTATTGTTATTTGTTTTTATTTGTTAAAAGAAATAATGCAGGATGTCCTCTCCTTTACTGCAAGAAACATACAGCACAGAGAACATCAATGTGAGCTTCCTCATGCTGCTCTGCCTTTGTATGCTAACTCTGGTCTTCAAAACCCAGTCTCTGGAAATGAATTTCACAGGGTGGATTATTGAAGAAAGTTCTTGTTTTTCTTCAGTAGAACTCGCCTTTTTCCTAGCGTGTGAATGGACTATTCTGATCATCTTGTTTGATAGCCAGAGGTTCAAGTTCCTACCTCCCTGCAAAAACCCAGATCATTTCTGATCGAACACAGAACACTTTTGGGGGGCTCATCCACTTTTGGCTTAAAGAACATTTATGAAGTGCAGTCAAGTTGCCTCTTATTCTTCTTTTGGATAAGCTAAAGGGACTTCTCTCCATACCCATTTAAAACAGGTTTTCTAGGTGTTGTTCTTGTGTTAAGAACAGTTGTGAATTTTTCTTAGTGTTCCCTCCTGAAAATCCTCCAGCTTCTCAAGATCCTCTCTGCAGTGCTCACACTAGATCTAGACAATCCCACTAATGGCTTTCCTGTTGCCTAAACCAAGAAATTATATTTTCTGCATTTTCAAATGACATTATCTTGAGTTTGAATTAAAATTCAAATTAAACTAAGCATTATATTAGGAGCTCAGATGTGTTACCACTGGAACAGATAGACATGTTTCTTTCAAAGTTGCTGATTTTTAGGATACAGCCCATCCCTCATATGTCTCTCTTCTTAGTGGGAACTGTATTCTGTTTTCCTCAAGGCAAGACTGTCTTCGCATTACAATTAAAATTTGAATATTTCTTGATTACAACCTGTATGTCAGACAAAACACATAACTCTGCATAAATAACTATTCTGCATTGCCACTTACTGCTAACATAATATGATGCGATCTATAACTGATGTTCTGACTATCAGCAAGGGTGAAAACTTTACCTTCCAGTTGTAAACACCAAGTATTGACTAAAAGGAATGAAACTAGTTAATTTAAAGATTCACACATTAGTACCTTCAGTTAATTAACAACACTTCCCCTTTACTGACCAGCCACACTGAGAAGCTCAATAAGGTTCCACATAGAATTTACTATAAAACCATTAGAGTTAAATGGAAAAAAATCTAAAATTACAGTCCTTAAAAATAATAATAAGTTCTAAAGACAATGGCAGAGTTATGGTCTCCTAGAACAGTAAAACTTCAATAGTTATGTGATATAGCCATTGCACATGAAAATTCATGCAATCATTTCTGGTCAAAACTTCATATAATACAGATTACTTGCTTGTGTAATCTTGAAAATAATCTACAGCGTTCCTCTGTAAACATTAAGTTGTCAGATGCCAAAAATTTGACAGTTGTAGGCTCTGAAGATTACTCACCCTTGAAGGTCTCATTGCAGTATAAATTACTGAAAAATGAATCCCTCGTTCCTGCAGATCCATGGTCAGTCTTCCAATTATTTTGTCTATAGATAGAAACATGTATAATTTAACAAACTCTGTAAACTGAGAAAGCTAAAATCGTACAGTAGTTGGAGAAATAATGAGCTAGATGTTTAAGCTTATTTAGTTTATTTAAGCAATTTAGGTGCTCATAACATTTATATGTCAATAGGTACAAATGGGATACGACATGTTCAGTGTCTTGAAAAATGCACAATTTCAGTGAGACAATACAAAACAAATACATTACAACAGTTCAGAAAAAGGGGTGATTTTGAAACCAAAAAGTAAATATCATAGAAACAATACCTGAAAGGTTGAACTTTGGGCAATTAAAAGCAAGAGCAGAAGAAATTTCTTAAGAGATGAGAGCAGGATGCGTGTACTGTTAGTTAAGTGACAAGTTAATAAATAAATAATAAAGCTTAAGCAGTATTATTCTCTGAATCACAAAGTACACAGAACCAATCATTGAGAAACTATACTCAAAACGTTGTGCTTAGTTTGGGGCACGATATGCATAATATTGGCAGCAATATTCCTTTTTGCTTCACTGGATTTAAAGCCTGATTCTGCACCCTCAACAGGATATGCAAAATTTTTCTCTTGACTACAGTGGAGGCCAAAGGAGAAATATGGTGGAATATTTCTGAAAAAGGAAGGAAAAGTCAAGTAAGGAAGAGAGGACCTTTCAAAGAGATCCAAAGATGCCTCTATGGAAGATCCTCCTTTAGTTCTGAAACCATAGGCAGTTGTGACAAATACTTACAACTGATAGATGTTTTCAAGCTGTATGCAGAAATATTAACATCTGTTTATAATAAGGAGCATAATAGTTGTGAACCTAGAACCATTATTAGTGTTGTTATTGGGAYTGATAGAGAAATAAGCAAGCAGACTCACATTCACTGTTTCAGTGCCTTCCCASTTCTCATCCATGTACCAGCCTGGTGAATGGATATTTTATAGCCTGGACATACAGGCTTCTCAGATTTTGAGGTCATACTTTACAGAAATTGTATTTCATTTTCAGGTACTGGAAGTGGAGCTTATATTATCCTTTTTAACCTCTTCTATTTACAGTAATTATGGTCTCCTGGCTGAGTAAAATGTTTAGCTTTTGTAAAAATGCAAGCATTGTTTTTTCTGCAGGATTTTAACCAAATTGATTTCCTCATATCAGTCAAGAATCAGAGCTATGTAAATTTTCCTTCTAAAAAATTATTGCTAAAAGGATCTACTGTAAGAAACAGACTTACTCAGAAAAACAACTGCTTGTACACTACTAGTGTAATTACATTGGGTGTGGAGGTCCAAGGCATTACATAATGTAGGTTTTGTATTCTATGTGCACAGAGTGCAACTCACTGGGAATTCTCAGCAACCKCAGCTAAAATTTGCGGAAGAAAAAATAATACATAGAAAAATGCATAGATTGTCTTTGTTTTTTCTTTCATTAAAGCAACTGATTGCTTTCTGAAATAACACGTTATTTGCATTTCACTTCAGTAGGGAGCTACATGTAACTATAGTTACCAGTAACATCTATAACTCTTGCATTTGGGAAGATTCTAGAGGCAATTCCTTCATTCAGAGAAGCTCCTGTGAACACCCCTATGACAACAGAGTTGATGTAGATCCTTGTTTGCCTGTGATCAAAACTCTACCTTGCTTATGAAGTATTTACAAATTATCCAAGGAAAAGGGCCCAGATTGTCTACCATATTTTAAAGCACCTAAATTACATGCCTACATGGGAACATTAGTCATCCCAGGCTCTTTCTTTAATGGAACAAGAGGCATCTCCAGATGGTGATATTGATGTTAGAGTGATTTTAGAGTGGTTCTGCTGAAGGGTATTTTTAATTATTTTAGATAGCATGGATCAAGACAACACTACATAGATCTATGAATTTAAAACAGTTTCTCTAGGATAACACCTTCCAATTAGCATAACTACCTGCATCTATGCCCTGGTGGAGGGATTAAACCTTTCTAACTCATTGAAGACACATCCCTTGAATTTCACCAGGGAGTGCAGGATTAGTCTTATTATTAATTTCTAATCTACCTTAATTTCTCTGTGTGATTTTACACATGGATGGAAGGGATGGAAGAAATGAACTGAGAAGAAATGTTCTGGAAAGAGAAAAGTGAAAAGAAAGGAAGAGTATAAACTATGAACAAGAGAGAAAGAACAGAAAAGAGCAAGATGAGAAGGGGAAAAATGGGAGAGAAGAGAAAGAGCAGGAAGAGGAATGCACTGAAAATCAGACCGGAAAAAGGAATACATGCAATAGCAATTAAAAGAGCCTCATCTTATGCAGATGGAGTCACGCAGCTTTGCCATTGATTTTGAGATGTGCTGGACCCAGCAGGTAAGACTGACATGACAGAATGCAACCTTCTCCTGAGCAGAGAAACATTTAGGAAAACTGACAAAAACTGAGTAATAATGTCAAACTCTACCTCATGCAAAAGAAAGAAAGAAGAAATACTGAAAAGAAGCATGAAGAAAACAGTAAGTTTGAATCCCCTGAAACTTGAGCAGATTTGGATTCTGAATTCCAGTTTGGATTTCGTAATGATCCTCATTTTAATAATGTGCTAAAAACCTCTGCTTATTCTGCTTCTAGATATTTCAGAACAGCACATTTCCCTTGGGCAGAATCTGAGCCCATTTGTTCTGTCTTACAGAGCTTCCTGTCTGCAGTGAGTAAAACAGCAGGAGAGATTTCTCTGGCATTTTATTACATCAGATTTTAAAACCCTCTACAGTGGAAGGGAAAGAAGTTGCTGTGACAAACCTAAGAGGCTTTGTGAACTTTTAGGCAGCCTACTACAAGTCTGCAGTGTTTTTCTATGGGTTTACTGTTGATACTGMAAAAAAAAAATTTACACACAATATTTATGGGTTAACAATTCTCTTGTCATGTTGCAGGTATGTGACAAATAGTATTTGTTGTTGCTTACTCAGGTAGGATCCAGCAGCAGTCCCTCCATAACAAACACCAGTAACTCATGACCTTGCAAGCAGTTCTGACCTTGAAGGATCTCCTGACAGCAGTATTTGGCAAATGACTGTGGTGCTGCAAACAGTACCTAGACACCTGRAGCCCAGATTACATGACTTGGAACACTGTGTTTGGGACACTTATCATCTACTACCTTTGGAATGACTCTCTTCTGACTCTCTCCCTGCTGCACAGACCTTCAGGGGGATAATTTTAAGGAACTGTGGCTCAGTAACTTTCATTTGAATTAATACTTTCTGCTGATGTTATTTCCAGTTTTTATTCAGCAATGCGCTAAGTGGCTGCTTTGGCAAATAAACCAGAAGGTGAGGATTCAGCCCACACTCCCACTTTTCTAGAGCACAGATGAGACACAGAATACTAAGTGCAGATTTTGCACTTCGCCATACAAAGTGGCACATCTTCCCTGATGCACACACCTTTTTCCTGATAACAGCTAGTTGAGACTAACCGGAAAGTTGGTACAGCCTGTTCCTCCACCATCCCACAGGTCCCCCGTTAACTTTGCTGATCGAAAACAAAGTGGCCTGAGACAAAGCTTGGGGAGCTTATTCTTGAGTACGTGCAGATGATAAAAAAAATGTCCCGTAAAGAAAAAGCTGTTTAGCCAAGGCCAACATTAAGCCAAGGCTTTCCCTATCTAATATGCTCTGGGCATAAGAAAAGAGAACTAAACAACTCCTCTGCAATTCAGAGATGGAAATCCAGCTGCTTATTTGAGTATAAAAACCACACTCACTTTGGGGTAGTGCAAAAACAAAGAGAAAAGGACACACCACTGATTTCAGTACTAAGGTATTTTCCCCTGATTTTCAAATCTGCTTCTGATTTTACACCCTTAGCTCTGGGCAGAAACAGTCCTAGGCACTAAGGACACTGTTTAATTATCAGCCCACTACACTACACTACACTACACTACACTACACTACACTGTATGTCCCTGAAACAACCACTACAGTGATTTGCAGACCTTGTAACTCGATCTCTAATTTAGAGTGGTAAGCGAAAGCCCGGCAAAAAAAACAGATGCCTCTCAGTGCCTCTTTGTTGTATGGCACCTCTTTTTCAGCCAGAGGCTAGGCAAGAAAAGTTTTATTGTAGTGTTATATGGAGAGATTCAACTTTAACAAGTAGTCTTCAATACCTGCAAAACCAATAAAAGACTCTAAAATCAAAGGCTGTGAAGGGCATCAGTATTGTTCTACAAAGATTAGAAAAACATTTTCTATTCATTCAGACACCCCCCTGTTGAGATCAAGACCTTCGGACTGCTGGATGAGCCTGACACCTCCAGCTGCCGGTGTGTGAGGTGAGATCCAAGGAGGCAGTCCGAGCTGCACGGAGATGCAGGGTTCGTACTCTGGGAGGATCTCAGAGCATGAGCAAAGGCCCATGCCTGAAGCAGAGGTGAATTATCTTTACATTTCAGGTCACAGAGCTGTATCCATTTTGGTGGATTTTGAATCAGACACTCAGTACTTCAGCACTATGATAATTGACTGCTTATAAGCACCATAGATGGGGGAAAAGAAAACCTTTAAATAGTAGCATTACAGCAAAACCCAGGAACTAGAGAATACAATCTGCTCAAGTGAAAACACAGACTTAAATGATGAAATGTTAGTTATATCTCAGTCATATTGCTTACCATTTTCAGCAATTGCTTCCAGGGTGGAAATCTCATTTAAACCACTACAAAAAGAGTGTGAGAAAAATAATTAAAAATCTTTTCTAGGCAAGAACAATGTGAACCAGAACTGTACAAAGATACTGACTAGTAAAAGGATTACTGTCAGCGTCAGTCCCTCTAGCATTCTCTCATCTCCTCCTTATGACCCTTTTCTTCTGCAAAGCCATTAATAGTACAAAGACCACATCTTCAGCTGATTCCTCAAACCCCTCAAACTTCCTTAGCTGCAGAGAAGCCAGACTACTGATGTTATTTTGACCAATCTCTGCACAGCTTTCTTTTCATTTGGTGTTGGCCCCTTGTCTAACATTTGTACATGAGCTCCGTAAAATGGGTATCGTGTCTTTTTTTGTGTAGTGACGTGATAGCTATAATCGCATTTCCTTAGGACCCATTGATACATGCACCATTTACCGACATGTACAAATGCCCAAGTAACAGGCTAGGAAGAAGAAAGATCTGGAGAAGCTGAGCAGAGGGGTTCAATACACCCATGCCTTATATTTTCTAAATATACATTCACCTGAAGGAACAGTCTCTCTCTACCTCCATTAGATCACAGTTGTCATAGCACTGGAAACATGAAGAATTATAGCCCTCTTCTTCCTTCCAGAATGATGAAAACCAGCCTCTATTCATATTAACTTCAGGTTTCTCTGTATGTTTATTTGCTTGCGTATTTATTCTGCCAGTTTTTTTGACCCCTGGGATGCCTTCTAGCAATTAATTCTGCAGGTTAATCATGTGTTGCATAAAATAATTCAGCCTTTCTGCTAAAGGTGTGTTGCCATTTAGTTTTATTAGTTGTCCCTTTGTTCTCATATAATGAGGCAGACAAAATAGGAATGCCTGACTGACTTTCTCAACATAATTCACCTGTTACACCTGGTAAGCTCATCAGGGGACTTTAAAAAACACCAAATTCACCCTTGCAAGAAACATAACTTTGCTAACCCTGTAAGCTTCCACTTTGGTCTTTAAATTTCCTGAATAGAAGTGACATTTTCAAAAGCTTTAAAAATCATGCACACATGTGGGTCAGTTTTGTTTGTGAAAAGCTCCTACCTGATAAGTGGTTGTAGCTGAACGACCAGTAAGTTTGGTTTAGGTGTATTCACTTCCAGCTGAGAGACATCGAGATTAGTTATGTTTGTGAACTTCCAATCTCCTGACTCCTGAAGAAAGCTCAAAAGATACCCGGTAGCCTCGCAGTCAACAGCTGGCAAAATTAAAGATGAAGGAGAAGATTGAAGAATTTCCTGTAATAAATTTATGAACAGTTTATTTACTTGCTTAATAATGAAATACAAACCTTTTTTTTATTTATCCTTAATTTAATATTCAAGATGAGGAACCACCATGTATGTTAAACAGTACGTGGGTTCTCACCAGCCTGATGCTGGCTGCAGGCTGCTCCTGGAAAGGGGCAGTGAAGGGACACTTGTGTTGCTCTTATTCCTGCACCTTCCTGGGGAAGCTTAAGGCACTCAGTGACATCACATTCTTACTGTCCGTTCCACATGTGTGGTGGAAGAGGAGAGACAGATGATGTAGAAGTTCTCAAGCTACGAATGTATTGGATAGACAGGTTATGAACACTGCCAGAAGCAAAGCTCATCAGATGGTCTAACTAAATGCCCTCAGAGGTGAGAAGAATCAATGTCAGACATCTCAAGTTCCAGCAGCTCTATTCAGTAGAGAGTCATACTTCACATAATAAATACCCTTCCTTTGTCTACATCCTGGTGGTACAGCACACGGTACAGACAAGTGTCTAATTTGTAACTATTAATTAAAGCAAGCTACATGTTTCAGGATCTACAGAGCCTCCAGACACACACAAATAAACTTCATGTCATGTACTTTCTGTCTTTTTACTCAAAATACAAATTATAAAGCTCAGGCTGAACTGGTTGAGATAATCAAGCATCAGGGTATCTATCACTTTATTTATAATTCTCATAGCTGAGTTTCTGATAAAAATACTTGAGTGAAATGCATTTAAAAACATTCTCATTCTATGAATTTGAAACCCGCAGTCTAAAAACTTCCTTTCCAAAGGTTTTTCTTGATAATAAAATTAACTTGAAATATTCAGGGAAAGAAAATGCAAGATGGAGACTTGAGAATGATCAAAATTAATATACCCCAAATTTAACGTGAATATTTGAAGACATTTTTTCATTGAGTCCTAGTTTACAACCATTAACTTTGCTTCCCCATTTTCTACATTTAAGCCTAGGTTGAGTCTGTCACTTGATCCAACATTCAAATATTCAAGTTGTTATAGACTCTCTCTCTCCCTCTGTCTGATGCAAGTGTTGTAGTGTTGCTAACACTTTTCTCCTCCTACTCTTTTTCCTTTTTGTCTGTTCTCCGGATGCCTACCACTTTTCTGACCTGCTCTAGTTCTTTCTAATTGCTCACACGTTTTCCTTCCTAGGCAAAGGCTAGTTATTTTCACATTTTTATAGATGCTCACAAGGGAGGATTATGCAGTATTGTCTGATTTGCCAGACTGATAGAAAAAATAATTGCAGAAATTAAAATAGAGCAGAAAGCACTGATCTGGTTCACAGGTCTTTGAGCAGTGTTTTTAKCACTGCCTAGAAGGAAAGGATGATACATTTCTATTTGGTTTGTTTGCATATATGAAATTAGAGCTAAAATTCTGAGCAATAGTCAATTATTTTATTTTATTTTCAATATTTTAATCTTGTTCCCTAGCAGCAGCCAGAATGGCAGCAGCCACTTCTTCCAAGGATATATATTAAGCAGATTACTCATTTATTGTAGAATAAGATATAAAATGGATCATTACTGAGTAATATCTGAATCCTGCCTCTGCTCTTAACCAATCCTGCACTGCCATCTGTCTCAGTTTCCAGCCACTGGTATTCAACTGGTTTCCATCTGAAGGGCAGATGCAGCTGGATATCTACTCATTAGCCTCAGATAGCCATTCTGATCCCATGCCTCTTGTTTGTCCTTCTTGACATTTGGCCACTGCACACTTGTCTTTACAATACCCATATGTTGCTTCATGCATTTTAGGATTTCAGCTGCCATGCATGCTCAAAACAGGAGAACTCCAAAAGAGGGCGGAGAATGAAGAGGACTACTGAGGAACACCTGATTTTGCATTCTGCTAAAGGACTAAACAAAGAGGCCATCCTGAAGCCACACAGTAGCTAGGAAAGGGAGAGGGAGAGTGAAAAGGAAGAAAACCTCCTATTGAGCTGTTGGACTGATAGCAGAAATCCCTACATTAGCATTGGAACAGGCAGCCCAGGGAAGTGGTGGAGTCGCCATCACTGGAGGCGTTCCAAAAACGTGTAGACGTGGTACTTCGGGACATGGTTTAGTGGGCATGGTGGTGCTGGGTTGATGGTTGGACTTGATGATCTTAGAGGTCTTTTCCAACCTTAATGATCCTATGATTAAATGCCAGAATCTATAACCTGTCTATGGGCAGCTTACTCTGATTATGAGTTCATTTACTTTCTTTAGTGTCCCCTGAAGCACCTCTCCTGAGTGAAATATTACAAGAAATTTCACTCTTGGATTACATATATCACTGTTCAGGTTTTTTTTGAAGGTAGATGTGCGATGACTCTGTCCACATTTCTAGCCATCCTGAAGCCAAATAGCTGCACTATAATAAAGCTTGGAATTACTTGCCCAGCTCTGGTTCAGTGTTACGTTAACTGGATTGATATTACACCTAAGCAATTTGAATCTGGAATGGAGTAAATTTAGGTCTATCATTAAAAACCTATTGTTAAAATCTTTGTTAAAGACTCGTGCATCCATCTATAAAAGATCATGTAGGTGTACTCATTGTTCTGAACTAGTTTATGTTTGGCATCAAAGCTGATAGACAGTCCTATAATAAAAATATTAGTTGGGAAAAAGGCTCCTGTGTTGGCTCTGAAAATATCTGGGAATTACACTCGAAGTAGGCAGGCTCTTCCTTAAAAGGGATCTTTTAAATCTTCATCGTTTGCRTGTGAGTATGTCATTTAAAATATTAAAGTATTGTATTTATTTTCTACAGCTTTGGTCAATGGGTTATCTATAAAAAAGAAAAATCTATTCAAAAAGATTTGGAAGCACATCTGTTTTTACACACAGTGAGAACTGCAAAGAAAATTATCATTGTTGCATTTTAACTTTCCAATTACTATTAATCTTACAGAGTTTTACACTGTACCTGTGTTCTCTAAATGTATGCATAAAGCTATATATTATGATTTTAATGAAAATTGATCTGATGTACTTTAGCTGATAAAATATGTTGCAGCTACAGAAAGTATTGTTGAAAAAACTTCCATACCGCTGTACTGTATGGTGGCAAACATGACACCAGCTTTTTTTTCAAAGGTTATAGGCAGATCTGAGGACCTACAGAGAAGCAAACCTGAAGTCTAAGAATGGGAGGAACTATTCCAAAGAATAAAATACAGACTATAACAACAAGGAAGGATTATATTGGGAAAAAGCTGACATGGCTTTTGCGAAAAGAAGTTGTGCCTCACAATTCTACTGAAAATCTCTGAAGGAGTCAATAGGCATGTACACCAGGGAGCTCTAGCTGATACAATGTACTTGGATCCACAAAAGGCACTCGTCAGACTCTTGAAGCAAAGACTCAAGAAATTAAGCTGCTTTACCGTGAGAGGCAGTCTTCACATGGAGGTAGGTAAAGTATAGGTAAAGAGTAAGTAAAGAGATAGCAAGCAAGGGGTAGAAAAAAGTATCTGTTCCTGCACTAGGGTCTGTTCTGTTCCATATGTTCATAATTTATCTGGTAAAAAGGCATAAATATTAAGCTAATGAGATCTGCTGATTATGCTGAATTATTCAAGATAGTAAAGGCAAAGGGTGAMGAATTGCAGAAGCAACTTCTGGTACAACCTCTTGGGCAACAAGGTAACCAGTGAGATTCAATGTAAATTGATTTTAGCAGAGCACAGGGTGAGAAAAAAAACAACACTGATTTTATGTACACAATAATAGATAATAGACTCAGAACTGAGTGTTACCCTTCAGTAATGAAACCTTAAGAGGCCCAACAGCTCTTTGAAAATGTTAATTCAGTGGCTGATGGTGATCAGAATTGAAAAATCAAATATTAGAATTTTTTTGGAAAAGACTAGAGAACAAAACACCATCATGCCACTAAATAAATCTGTGATGAACTTATATCTTGATTATCATGCAGTTCTGCATGCCCCCTTGTGAAAAAAATAATATAATAAAACTAAAAGACATAAAGAGAAAGGGAACAAAGACAATCAAAACTGTAGTAGGACTTCTGTATCACATGTGACTAAATAGTACTCCTCAATCTATGACCACTGAGTGAGGATATGATGGTGATATAGAACCACAAACGGCAATGACTTACAATAATAATTATGCAGCTGCACAGCTGGCCACTATTGGAGTGTGTTACCATACACTGCAGTTCTAAGGAGCTGAGCATTGTTTGGGGAAAGCCAAAGCTAATATTAAAGAAAAATAGTTTTTAGGGTAGGTGACTGCTTGACAAAAAAGTTCCCCAAGAGCTAATCTTTGTATTTTATTATTTAATTTAATAATTCTTTAAATGTTTAAGATAAATGATCTACCTATAAGATTCCTTTTGTATTAACTGGAAATAAAATTATTTTATTGCATACAAACCCATTGATCCCAAACGCTCAAAACAGCTGCTAATGTAGCTGAACAAATCTAATATCTGCAAATGTCCCTGTGGTTTACAAGCCTATAACTCTTTTACAAATAACACTTTCTGCTTGTAGTACACATGCTGCTACATGCACATATACATTCTCAATGAGATCTCGAGTTTAGATTTGTGAAAAAAATTTGCATTTCTGAAGTTCAAAAGGAGGATACTCGAGTGACATGGAACATCTATTATAGCTTAATGAATCACCTGTATAATATAGAGTGTGAAGGTATAAAAATTTGTGATTATGCAACATCAAAGATCCTAATTTCCCCAGTGAGAAAATTCAGACCTGACCTTCACTTTGTCCTGTGTTCTGTGAATATTATGACAGAGTCTTTCACAGCATGATTAAGAACGGATTTCTCTCCCAAAGTAGCTCAAGTGGAGTGCAATAGCAACTGAGCAAATTTTTGTAGCCTCTGTTACATCCAAGATGGAACTGGATGATTATAAAGATCCTTTCTGGCCCTAAAAGCTACAAGTCTTTGCAATAGATATTGACAAAAATCTCCATATGGGCACATAAGTGAAAAAGAAATATTTAATTTATACATCTCATTTTCTTTCACTCAAGTTACGGCACCTCACCCCCACAAAACTATGCTAGAAAGGTATTAAGATTGCCAAGTCCAACAGAACAAATCTAGGAAGTGCTGGAGTTAAGGTGAGCAATTTGTCAAAAGAAATTTTCCAGTTTTAAAGAAGCTGTAATGAGAAAAAATTTCTCAGCTCCAGGACAGAAAGGAAACAGAGGCAAGGTCAGAAAGTAAACAAAATGTTACTGACATTTATTCAGCTTGTTGAAAACCTGGGTTTAAATCTTTGCTCTGCCAGATACAGACCAAAGATTTACATAAATGCGATCCTTTTTTTAGCTGCGGACATCCTCACTAGCCTCAGTAGGTCCTCAATTCGCTCAGTATACCACCCGATTTCTAAACCCATCAGTCTCTGGACCCATCTCTAGCCTTTGGCTATAAGCTCTATCTACAGTGCCGATGGAGTCCTGACTGCAAGGCAAAAGAAGAAAGCTTTAAATACTTTAATATCCCTCCTCTTAAACATCCAGGGCCTACTTAAATAAGACCACCACATCATTAGGAGCTTGCAGTGTCATGTCTGCATTTCACACAGCTGCTTGGACACTCACAAGTCATGTCTGCATTTCACACAGTGTCATGTCTGCATTTCACACAGCTGCTTGGACACTCACAAGTCTATGGGGCCGGATGGGATCCACCCGAGAGTGCTGAGGGAGCTGGCGGAGGAGCTTGCCAAGCCACTCTCCATCATTTATCACCGGTCCTGGTTAACGGGGGAGGTCCCGGATGACTGGAGGCTTGCCAACGTGACGCCCCTCTACAAGAAGGGCCGGAAGGAGGATCCGGGGAACTACAGGCCTGTCAGCCTGACCTCGGTGCCGGGGAAGATCATGGAG
>JASVER010000059.1:3822583-3878608 GCA_030449065.1 Oceanodroma leucorhoa | reverse complement strand
GAAAGGGTAGTCAGGCATTGGAACAGGCTGCCCAGAGAGGTGGTGGAGTCACCATCCCTGGAGGTATTCAAAAAATGTGTGGATGAGGTGCTTCAGGACATGGTTTAGTGGGCATTTGTACTGGGTTGATGGTTGGACTCGATGATCTTAGAGGTCTTTTCCAACCTTAATGATTCTATGATTCTATTCTATGATTCTAAAACCAAACCAGCTTTGCAGTCAGGCAGTAACAAAATTTGCTCCTTGCATAGATTTTAAACCCAGAGAAGATAAGGCATACCAGAGAAGTACCAGTACACCTGCCTGAGGGTGCAACCGCTGATCCTTACGCTACAAATGATTATTACTCCCATTCATTCCTCAGAAAACCCATGTACTTACTCTAAAGAGTTGTTTTTGTTCCAGCATCAGTGTTAAAATGCTGTTATATGGCAAAGAGATGAAGATCTCCAGTATCCGTGACACAAGGAAGACATGAGGTTCTTAGACAGTATAGACATAGGGACAGGTAATATGTGAATATTTATGTATTTAATTACACATACAGCTTGCTGTGTGGTGCTTGGGAATTTACACTTCCTCACGTGCTCAGATACCAGTTACGTTACTAATAGCTCTGTTCACCCTGCTCTGCCTACAGGAATGCCTTTTTGATTTCCACATGTCAACACTTCCTTTGTCTAATTACAGTTCAATAAACTGTCGTGTAAGTATAACCAGAGATGCTGTGCACAAAATCTGTAAATCTCCTGAGTGAGAAGAGAAGTTGAAGTTGCTGACTGGCTCAGGAGGACTCCGYCTTAGATTCTGTGCCTGGAGTTGATTTCAAATTACTTAAGTAGCATGACTTTTTTTCATGAAGATTAAAGCAATCCAGTATCTAGTCATAAATTAACTTCATGCAAATATGAAACAGTTAACTCCCTGCATGAGTTAAGAGAGCTTTAATTTCTATGAAAACAGATGTTCAATTCTGAAAATCAGGAATAAATAACTGATTCCTATAACATCTTTTCTTCCTATGGCTTCAAAACAGAATTTTGGGGTGTCAGTCTGGAAGTTTATATTGGTTTTTACAATACAAAATTGTAGCATGTTTAGGAATAATTTTGTCAGTTATGATGAATTCTGAAAACTTGATCTTCAGAAATAAAATAGCTACAAAACACTTCTGCAAACTCAGTTTTAACTTTAACCCATCCGCTTAAACCGAAATAAATAATTTAAATAGGAAAACTGCTGCAATTCAGTTTAATTTTCCCAATTATTGTTTGTTTGCATCTTTCTTATATCTTTTTTAATTTTAAATACTGCATATAAAGAAATAAAAGAGAGAAATGCTTGCCTGAACATTTTGAAATGGATTCTTGTTACCGTAGGATTCACTGAGGTATGTGAAATCATCTATGCTAAGCTGAAAAACAAAGAGAGTAGATTGGTGAGAAGGAGCCACAGCATCTCATTTAGGTACAGACTTGCACTCGGCATTGGTGAGAGAAAAGGAATTAATGTTACATACTGTATCTTGCAGGAACAAGATGAGGTGTCTGGAATTCTGGGTAAAAACAGGTTGCAAGAGTACGGTCAGCTCCTGTGCTGAGACAACGTGTCCTTCATGCACGGCAGTGTCTGGATTCCACTGTGATCTATAAAGAAATTTTTTTTTCCTGTAATATTTGCTGCCAATGATGACACCTCTTCTTTCTTTAAATATGCAGCAGCAGGTACTGATATCATCTTTGGATTAAGACCAGGTTTACAGTTCAGTTTGCTTTCATTCTACTCAAGAGGAAAAGAACTTGCCCATTTATGCCCATATCACATTAACTGTGTTACAGCAGAAATGAAATTGGTCCACTAAAGGTAACTCTCTCTCTCTACTTTCTTGTTTGTGTACAACAGCACAGTTGCGTCTTTCAAAAAATTAGCTACTCAGTGGAATGAAGCAGAATATGTTGAAAAGCTTCAGAGAGAATTCCCAAAGGGAATCCCAGCTCCCAAAACACTTTCCAGTGCCGTCAGACATCTTGGTGGCCAGAGAGGAGAACTCAGGCCAGACGACAAGTTGTCATAAACCAATATTTTTTCATAAACATTCTGTTAAGTAAGAGTGGCTTTTCAGTGTTATTGTAAACAGTATGTTCTCTCCTAAGGTCTTCATGATGGAGGAACCACTCTGCAGAAGCAGCTCAGAAAAGCCACCTTCCCAGAAGCAGGTGCTCTTCTGAACAGAACGGCTCAAGACACCAAGGAAAGCTTATGACCCTTTTGCCAACCTGTCATTATGAGGATTGGACAGAGAAATAACTCATCTATTTAGTTTTACTACTACAAAAAACAGTTATGGGCAAAACAAGAGGTGGCATTATTCTTTCGACACCTGATTAGGATTTTAACAGTATGCAACATGGGTCTATAAGGATGAAATTTATTATTATGAAAATTTTGGTCCTAGGTGTCTTGACTAAGGTAATATTGTCATTCTGTAGAAAACCCAGAGCTTGAAGCTTAACCTCTCATCTTTCCCAAACACACATCAGTTGCTAAGGGCTGAGAAATCAGATATTCCAGACCCTCTAAATGGTTCTAATTACAAAGAACAGAATATAGAGAATTGCTGTGTGCTGTAGCATCAGCTATTATATGATTGTAATTTGATGAAGTTGAGATGCTTATTAAATTTTCTAACCCAAAAGCAATTCAGAAATGACCCTTGCACAGCAAGCTTTTATGAATGAAAACAATCTTTGCAGTCTCTTAAGATGGAGGCAGAACAGGGGTAATGAACACATAGCGGGGTTTCAATGTTGTTTCTCAGATAAGGAAAATCTATACTTCACTTCAAGACTTCCCAGTAATTCCAATGAAGATTGCTGAGAGTGAATCGAAAGCCTCCAACTGCACCTACAGCAGCGATAAAAACAGTGCAGTTCTGCAGAACTAGATAGCTAGCTCCCTTCAGAGTTCGGGGTTTGGGAGAGTGTTAGAGCAAACAGTACATGTGGAAGACTCTTTCAGGACAATGTGCTGCAGATGTTAAAATTAAATTCTAGTAGATATTCTGTCTGTCACTTTTCAAGCTTTAGAAGTAAACCCTGCTGTGCAGGAAAGAAATTTTTTTTATTTGGTAGAAATTATCATTTGATATTTTCTTAGTTTTGCTCAGCATCTTCACTTCTTTGTTAATTTGTGCTTGGAAATCCATATTAATTTATATTTATGAAGCTTAGAAATTGTAACAGACGTGCCTCAACTTTTCAGAAAAGTCAAACCTCACAATCTCAAATATTTAAGTACAATCTTTAAAAATAAGATATTTGAAAACACAAAAACTCCCAAAGATTCTGAATGACTATTCAGGAACTGACTTTCATATTGACTTCATGCATTGCATGGCCACATCAAAATACTAATGATATTAAAGGAAAAGAAGACAGACTAAATCAAGAGGTGTTAAAAAATGGCTTGTGTGAAAGAAAATGATAGTGAATATCTTGGTATATTTATTTAAAAAACTAACTAAATAAATCTATTTCATGCCTAATAGAAAAAAACTGAAGATTTTGAGAGCTTTTAGAACTTGCAATTAAGAATGAAAGGTAACAGAAACCACATGAAACAAAACGAAGTTATTTGCAGCAGCACAATGGCAAAGGCTTTTGTTGTGAACTCAAAACCTCAGAAATTTAATGATCCTGTTTTAAAGCATACTTGCTTCTAAGGTTTTCCCTGTTCCTTGAAGCAGCTCTTGCTAGCTATATAACCTTGAAAAGCACCTTTTGTGAGACTTTTTAGCTTCAAAGCAGTCAACTTTAGTAACTTCAGCATCATCATTAGAAAAATAAATCTACATCAGTTAGTTAATAATTCTATTATAATGCAGCATTTGCCTAATACTTATATTCACCATATTATACAGACATTTATTTTGCTTCTTTTAAATAGTTTGCTGAGCACTATGCATGGCAGTAGGCAAGGCTACACCCTTCATTGAATGGGCTGCTACTGTCAGCTGGGTGCAACAGTATTCTCACCACGGTTCGATGGGAAATGTCAGTATGTTTTGCTAGGTGGTTTACTGTGAACTGCAGAATGAAAAGGAGATACGTGACTGCCACAGACAGTGCATCATGGATAAGCTGAAGGTATGCTTTACTGAACACAATTAACTGGTCCATCCCTTTGAACTCTTCACCTCAAGCAGGCAGCAAGAGATCAGTAAGGGATGGCATAGGATAAAACAGGCAGAAGGCCAACACACATATTGATTGCTACTATTGATTGCTCACACAAAATTTTATGTCCGACGATGCACAGCCTTGTGCAGTCATCTGCATGCCAAGCACATCAGACTTAACCTCCCCACCATAGAACCATCCTGGGGTCCTCAGTGTCGTGGTTTAAGCCCAGCCGGCAACTAAGCACCACACAGCCGCTCGCTCACTCTCCCCCAGGTGGGACAGGGGAGAGAATCGGAAGGGTAAAAGTGAGAAAACTCGTGGGTTGAGATAAAGACAGTTTAATAGGGAAAGCAAAAGCCACGCACGCAAGCAAAGCAAAACAAGGAATTCCTTCACTACTTCCCATGGGCAGGCAGGTGTTCAGCCATCCCCAGGAAAGCAGGGCTCCATCAYGCGTAACGGTTACTTGGGAAGACAAGCGCCATCATCCCGAACGTCCCCCACTTCCTTCTTCTTCCCCCAGCCTTATATGCTGAGCATGACATCATATGGTATGGAATACCCCATTGGCCACCTGGCCTAGCTGTCCTGGCTGTGCTCCCTCCCAGCCTCCTGTGCACCTCACAGAGCATGTGAGCTGAAAAGTCCTTGAGAAAGTAGACTACCTAGCAACAACTAAAAACATTAGTGTGTTATCAACATTCTTCTTACACTAAATCCAAAACATAGCACTATACCAACTACTAGAAAGAAAATTAATTCCACCCCAGCCAAAACCAGGACACTCAGGTGTTGGGACTCAAAATGACAAGCATCTCTGCTAATGTATGTGCTTTCCTGCTGGCTAAAAAGGAGGAAACTTAAAACTCAACTGCTCGCTCTTTCCTCCAATAGCCAGACAATGCACTAAAGAAAGAGAGGAAAGCAAGCTTAGCCCGGTATTTTGCTTCTTTCTTGTCCCTAACTGCTCTGGCATGACAACAGGTTTAAGCATACAGATTCCTCTCTGACCAGCGCTCTTTCTAGGTAGAACTGGGATTTGAGCACTTATTTTTGATGGAAGTAAAGATTTCAAGATTTCTTGTATCTGGACCTCCCAGAAGGGCAGACGGTAAGATAGCAGGACTGCTATCACTCTAACTTGTGAGCTTACATTCTTGCTTTGTAGCTGGCTTCTGAAGACTTTCCTACAAGTTATTCTTGTCAGTTTTCTCTTTCAGTCACCTCATGATTACCATTTAAGAAATAATATTTTCTCCTGCACAGCAGAAGTAAACAAGCTAATTAAAAAAAAATTTGGAAAGGACCTTCAAATACCACTTTTACGCACAAAGCTCACATGTCACCATGTAGTAGCAGCAGTAGAATGAAAAGCCGTGATTATAGGAAAAAAAATTCAAAAAGCTACTCAAGCATGCTAACACACAGCATTTCCACAGAAGTCCAATAAAGTTACAGCTAAAACAATTTTCTGTTTCCATTGAATCCTTTTTATGTTCCACCTTCTTTCAGCAGATTTTTCAGCAAATTCCTTGCAGTTTTAAGAAATACTGCAAATGTACTATTTGGCATTAATACCTTCTCAAAGTCACTTCTCAAGTCTGGGATTTGCCAGAAAAGGATTCATTTCCCAATATAAGCGTAACATAAATGAAGGCGGTAATATATTTTCGATGACTGCAGGCAAAAATAATTCCTAAAACAAACACATGAGGGGGCAATTACAAAAGCTAATTTTAATGAATTTATGTCCCCAGGCTCCCTCTCTAATCTATGGAGGGAAAGAAATTCTTTTGAATATTGGTTCAAAATGGCTAAATCAAGTTTCTTCTGTGAATSATATGCAAGAGGAACCTCTCCATCTCTAGTGCTTTGAAAAGCAACCAGGAGATATTAGTTTAAAGGCCAATTTAAGATAAAGGTTAATTTTTCCAGGCCAAAGTTATTTGGAGAATGTCCACTGATATATTAGTATTAGTTTGTGAAAAGCAGGACGCTGTGACCTACTGAGTTATTCCCACTTCTTCTTTTTCCTGAGTTCAATGGAGAAAGACTGTTGTTTGGTAGAAAATATTTATTTTTCTCAAAGTACAGATCTGCATTTTTCTTTCTAGAGGAAAGAGATACTTGATTTACTCATGTCCCTGTAAGGATTTATATCACAATTCCTTTATGCTTTGCACACTGCATGTGTTTGTCAGTTGCAGGTTTCCTCTGTATCTGATATCTAACATTACTTTTAATAGCATGTTTACAGTACAATAATAATGCATAAAAGAGAGACTTCAAAGTGTTACATTCTTCTAATTAGGCTGTTCTGAGATACGGCTTTACAAACACTAGCTAGTTCTAAAGAAGAACAAAATGTATTATCCTTCAACTATTCRATATCATATCCTAACAGATAACCTGGGAGAGGGTGATGGAATAGATCTGTGAATCTCAGCTTCTGTTGATCAATGAATGACTGAAGTTTTAAACTGACATGCTTCCACAAAGTGAATAGAAATCCATTGATAATTGCTGCACTTCTTTAGTTACTCTTAATTTAGTTACTCTTAATAGTAGTTTCCAGATTTCATAAGCTTGTAGATCACACACTGCAAACCTTGCATCACTGCAAAGTACCAAGATGTAAAGCATGGAGTAAAGGGTTAGCAAACAAAAGCTGCTATTACTATTTCTTTATTTTGTAAAATAAGATAAATCTCCTTTCCCGTTGCTTCATTGACTTTCACCAGAACTAACTTCTGCCCCACAAGAACTTCACCTTTCAAAAATGCAAAGGTCATGGTAGGAGGAACACTTCTTCCAGAAAATGTTCTATTCCTGGAAACATGGAACTGGTTTAATCAGTCCACTATCCTGATTTTCTTGCTCTAGATTTGCATAAACCTGAACAATCTGCAGTAGAGCAAGTTGCTAATTGCATCTTGGTGGAAAGTTTGCTGTTATGACCGCCCTGGATTAACTGATAAGATTTTGCTTATATTGACAACAGGTGTGTTGTTTGTATAAACTAGGAAGTAGGACAAAGGAAGCATTGATCTTTGCTTAGGCTCTTAGGATCACTTTTATCCTAAGAACAACTCTTTCCAACATTTACTTTGCTTTTAAATACAGAGGTTTAGTACTCATACATACGCCTGTGTTGTATAAAGGTGAACAGATTAAGTATTTTGAATATATAAAAGCCTTGATGTTGAGACATCCATTTATTTCTCTCAGAGGAAAAAAAAAGTCAAAATTACCTAATTAA
Source organism: Oceanodroma leucorhoa (assembly GCA_030449065.1). Taxonomy (NCBI): domain Eukaryota; kingdom Metazoa; phylum Chordata; class Aves; order Procellariiformes; genus Oceanodroma; species Oceanodroma leucorhoa. The sequence continues at coordinate 3,871,168 of JASVER010000059.1, read as the reverse complement.
ACTTTAGCAAACTTTGCAGATTCCTATACATTGTGGCTCCCCAGGGTCCAGAGGTTCCATTTTCTGGAAATGCTTGACATATGTCAAAGCTGGTATTAATTACTGCTGGGAAAAGGATGCAATGTCCAGGATACATATGAAAGAAACACAATCAACACCTCTTGCACATCTGTTTTCTATGGCCCTCAACATTACAGCATCACATATGAAAAACCAGAAAAGTAGCACGCTTGTCTATATGGCACTATACATGGAGAAAGATCTCCTGAACAACTGAATCAATCTAATTCCTGATGTTCAAAAAATTTCTGAATCCTCCTATTGCTGTCTTAAAATTACGACATTAAGGAGCAACTGAAAAAAGAAAAAAAAAAAAGAAAAGAAATATTAACAAGATTTAGCTCTCAGACTTAAATCTTAATAAACTTGCCTAAAGACAAAATATTTACACTAGGATAAATGAGAGCAGAATTTAGTCTAATTCTCTTCCTAGTGACAGCTAGATAATTCACAGTGTCTCAAATGTATTGAAGAATGGCTCAAAGCCTCATGAAAGGTAGAGTGAATCCAGCGCAACTAGCTGAAAAGATAATTACCTCCCAAGAAGCCATTGGTTTCGTTCCTTTCCCAGTTTACAGAAGAGTAAATCACAAGTAACACTCTGGGAATTAACAAAGAAATAAAGATAGATACAAAATAATCAAATCCCATGAATTCAGACCTGACAAGAGTTGATGACCAAAGGAATTCAGAAGCAAAGCTCGCCCTGCCCAGGCACACACAGCTTGCTCATGCCAGCAAAGGGACCCAACAGGAACCCCTGTCACCACAGCCCCTTCTGTTCATCCTTACAGCAAAAGTGAGGGTTAACCTGTGCACCAAGGCTATCTGCACTAGAGGAAAGCATTTTATGCTTATGAAGTCACCCAACCGGATTGTGACAAATTCCCAATACTGTTGGTCTAATGGATTATTTGTATTAGAGAATGGATAAATACCCAGCTGAGATCAGGCCTGTTGAACTAGGTATAATACATATGTGTTTGCAGAAGGTATGAGACGAACTCTCCAYGAGAGGGTTTACAACTTAGATAAACCAGATTAAGAATGTGGAGGATTTAGGAACTAGGAGGAGAGATTCAAGTGATTTACGCAGACTAAAGCACACCTTATGCAAACCTAGAGTACAGCAGATCTGTTGTCGCCTTCCCACCCAGAACAGGACTTTGCCTTTAGCCCTTCCAATCAGTCCTGTGATACCATAAGTCCCTCAGGAGCCTTTTCTTACAAATCTCTGACATCGGCTTACTATATTTTGGGGCAGTACTTCCTAGACAAAACCAAAGTGTATGCCCTGCAGAGACAGCCTTGTGAATAAGCGGTGCATAATCTTTTGACAACTTTACATATCTAGCACCCCACCTGAAGCTACTGCATTGCCCAAGCTGCCGAATTTCTGGAAATCCCAAGTAATTACATAAAATCCTTAAAGTCCGCATGAATAAAATTCCTGGCTGGAAAAAAGAGGCCTATATCTGGCTCTTTCAAGACAGGTTCAAAGTCTTATTTCATAAGTATATCCAAACCCCTGAATTTCATGTTGTCTCTTTGGATCTGTCAAGACTCTGCAGTTGTTTCTAACAACTGATGTCTATACATACAGCAGTGTATTCTATTACAAAACCTGCGCTAAAAAGAACATTAAAGTGAAAAATCAGGATTTAGGAGTTAGGAAATGCAAGGATTAAGGTTGCCCACACAGTTTTTGGTCAGCTCCTTTTTGTGAGACTGCCTTATGTTGTGCCTTTAAGTCAAGACATCTCTRACAGTGGAGTTCAAGATTGCCTTAGGGTGAATAAAGCATATCTACTTCAGATTTGAAGAATATGGGTTTTATTTACTTCTTACTGCCCGCTTAGAACACTAAAATTATAAATAAAAATGGGTAAATTCATCTGTTAGGTTGTTCGATTGCCGAGAGGCAAATTTATTTATTGGGTAATTTTATTGCCCAGAGGTAATTTACCACAACGGATGATATACAATAAATTCTGCACACACACGGAGAGCAATAGCGTAAGTAGAGATACTCTTTTATTAGATTTCTTACCTCTGAGTTGACCAAAGCAGCATCGGTACATGGTCCACTGACAGAGAGGTTTTGAACAGCACAGCGAGGGTGCAGAGCAGCGGGGCTGGAGCAGCAGAGTGGAGCTGCGTCATGGCTCGCGGCAAGGGCGGACGTAACTGCCCAGCTGCAAAGGGAAGTCCGAGCGTATGCACAGCCCCGCTTTCCGGTTCAGTTGCAGCCATCCGGATTCAGCCAGGCTGCTGGGTCTGGTTGCTCTAAAATGACAGTGAGAATTTTCAAAACATGGACTTTCTTAGCTTGAAGTTGGGAGTTATATGTACTTTTAATAACTTTCAGTTTTGTGATTTAAGCAGCTCATAAAACTCTCCGCAGTATAAACATAGATTCCTCTAACATTCTAGTACAAGGGAGAGTCATGAAATCCAAACTCCTGTCCTACTGTTTTCTAACTCCCTGATAACTGCAGGCTGATAACAGAATTGCTCAACTTCAAAATAGAGTTTATAGAAAACTTTTCTGTACTGCACAAAATGTATTCTGCAGAACTTCTATCTTCTTCCCCTGCTACATATTACCATGTCCCTCAGCTTAGCTCTTTCACATGTATTGAGAGCTGGTGTCACACATTTGGGTGTTGACAGGTTTGAAATCTGCAGTAAATCTATCCATTGCAGATTCCAGCAAGAAGGAAGAGAGTGAGAAAATGGTACATTTGGAGCATATCCACTGAAACATGGAATTGTTCAGCTATCTTTTGCAGGGAACGATGCTGCCCCAAAAATCAAAAATATCAAAAGTCAGGAGCAAATTATAATCACTTCAGAACCTGACATGACTTCAGTATTTCACAAGTCTAATGCAAGATCAAAATAGTCAYAGAGAATTTCTTCAAGCTGGGAAGCAAATTCCTCCAGCATACTTTTTTGCTCCTGCCAAGCACTGAGCTGTTTCCACACCTTGTGACTACATTAGGCAGGAGCAGTCACTCGGCACGTGTTTGGCACAGGGCACAGATGCCTCTTCATAATCAGAACAAGATGTTAGGGAAAATACACACAGAAAAATTGTTAGCTATGTTAAAACAAGTTGTGATAAGGGAAAAATAAGGAARCACAATGAAAATTGCAAGAGAAGCTATAAACAGATGTCAGAAGACATGCACTTCTGAATCTGAGCACACGTAGCTTGATTAATGAAATCCATTTGCCTTAACTCACAGCATACTGTTACGGTGCTAATATGCGGCAATTTGTTCATCACTTCAATCTGAAATCAGATTTCTGAGACAAAAATAATAATTTTGAGGGAAGCAATAAAACCAGTATCATCTACATRTTCCTTTTCTTCTCCATGTTACCTGTACATAACACTGAGGTTAACCCTTTAATTGCACTTTTCCCTCTTCTCCTCAGAGATATTTTAGAAATCCTTCATTTCCCTTTTCAGAAGCTGCTGTTTGTTCGTCTGTTTAAGGGAGYGTACAGGTAAGACAGCAATTCAGARCACAAAGACAGGGGTAGAACTGGAACACCCTAGWGAGAATTTAGTATGAATTGGAATAGTTCGGTCAACACAAGCAAAATACTTTGTAATTCTAGAAGTGGTTGACTTTTCCATGGTATCTTCCAGAACGTGGGAGATCTGGTTTCTCACATAACTGTCCAGGATAGTCTTGCCAGTTTTTATGTGCATCTCCTGCCCACAAAGCCAATCGACTGTAGCTCTTCCTGTCTGCTTCTTACAATTAACCCTCATCTAAGAAACGAAGACAAATTGAAGGTCAGCATTATATAAATCAAGAGTGCACAATGTGGTTGCCCACAGAATACTAAATTTCCAGCAGAACTTTCAATTTTGCAGGACCTACGAGATTTGCATTGCAGTTGGCAGTCTAGAGAAATAGTGCATTACTACTTCTACACTTTCTTTTATACCACTAAGCTCATGCCTTCTCAGATTGTGACTCCTTTCATTCTTTAGCTTGCACAATGCAGAGATCCTTGCTTTGCGAAACAGAGCAAGAAAGCAGCATATCTTACTATTCTTCTAATATGAATTAATAAAGAGTAGGTTCTAGTGGGTCTCCTCCATTACTAATACAGTTGATAAATATGACCAACACTGCCAGGACTTCCACATTAGAATAAGCCCTTAACAATCTGATCTGAATGTATGGAAATCAAGACCAACAAATACATAATGTTGTACAAATATGTGTTGTAACCTGATAGGAACCTCACCACAAGAGCAAATGATTCATTACTAAATATTTGACAATTCCATACTTTTAAATGGGTAACTAGTGCTCAAGTCTATTATCACAGAGCATTTTTGTAGGGCTAAAACATTTACACCATTTCAAAAATTCCACTGCTGGCATGTAAAACCTCTTACAAATCCACACTCAAAGGCTGACACCCTGGGTGATTCCTGGCTTCTTGTTTCTGAAATGGTTGTCTTAAAGTAGGTTAATGAAAACAAAAGAGAAGCTAATACAAGGGAGAGAGTTATGAAAGAAAGGTATATTGTCCTTGTCTCTTTCCAGCTGGTAATATCTCAAAAACTGATTATGCCTTGGTTTGAGCTGGATCTTTTGGAGCGCATTTGCACACGCTAACCAAATCACACGCAAGTGAGATGGAGCACAGCTGGTGGGTATACTCTCCATATTCTGCCTTATAGAAACAATTTTAAAACTTTTTGAAACAAAATCAGATTGTTTTCTCTCAGATTACCATATTACTTATGAAAAAACTTTTAACTGAAAACAAACTGAATTTCCCTTTTTAATATTTCTCCACAAACTGCAGTTTGGGAACAACTGAAGTGAAGAAAGCTTTGAAAAAAAGGAATAAGAAGAACCCATTGACTGGGATTTTAATTTGYCTCCCTCAGTAAATTTGGCTCACAAATGCATCTGCATATATTTGCTCCTTTTTCTTTTTTTCTTCACTCCTAAAAATAAAGATTTCTTGCCAAACRGTAAGAAAAAAAATGTACCTACTGCAAAGAGATTGCAGTGGTTCTTTTATCTGTGAGCAGGAACCTAAAAACACTTTTGATTGATGTCTGTCGGTATACACAAAAGCACAGTTTACTGCTGTATTTGCCATAGCGCTTTTTCCTTGAAAACCCATAGGTGATCTTGAGTCCAGGTTTAGAACTGCTTGCACATGAAGATTTTTTTAAATCCAACACAAAATCAAAATACTGAAACTCAGGCTAGTGTGAAATCATTATGAAACTGCAATGAAGAAAAAAATACCTCCATTACCATATCTCTCCACTTAACTAAAATAATTTTATTAAGAGAAGCTATACTATTGACATACCATGTATTTACATTCTACTCTTACCCATTTCACTGGATTTATACATGCTTTCTTTTACAATTGTACATATATCACATATCCCACGTATCTCCTATCCTGTCAACGTTGAAATATGGAACTCATAAAAAATAATGGGGAAAAAAGACCAAGATGATGGAGTCTTAATTTCTTTTGCTTATGAATCCTTTTTTTTAAAAAAAAAAAAAAAGAAAGAAAAAAATTCTCCCAACTTCAGAATTCTACATTCCTGATGTAAAAAATTTTGAATAAAAACTGTGAATGCCAGATTTGTGTGGGATGGAGGTAAATTTAGGACTGTAAGTCAGGCTAAAAGGGATGATGACTGTTGTAACAAGGACAATTTACAGTACAAGATAAGCCAAAAGAACTATCTACAGACAGGCAGTGCCATCCATTTTGCATGCAAATGTGATCCTTGAGCAATAGGTTTGGGAGCTAACATGGTACTACAGCATCGTATTAAAGAACTTCTTCCCCCAGATCAGGTAATAGACATATTCAAATTTAGCTCTTTAAAAAGAAACATAATAATTAAAAGAATCCAAGATTGGGAATTTTTTTTTTCATCTCAGTTACTATTAGTACCATTTCCTATTAAAAAAGTATTTTCCACATGCCAAATATTGGTCAGCAACTACTTTGCTACCCTCACATATTTAATTTATTATTCTGTTTTATCAGTTTTTACAATCATTTTATGATCTAAGGGAATTAATGCTTTGTTCATTGGGACATCTTTTTGGGACAAGGAGGTGGAGGGAGCGATTACCCTGAGTTCTTCTTCCTTTGCGACATAAATAGGAAAATTTACATCCTGGAAAATTTTCTGGGATTTTGGGAGTGGGGAGGCAAAATGCATGTTGTTCTTTGCCAAATTAACATATTAMCCACTTGTGCATGTGGGAAGAAAGMCGGAACTTTTCCCTCTGGAAATGGATTACCAGTGGTGTTGGAGGTGGGTAGAAGGCAAATTTTGCTTCATGCTCRAAGAGTCCTGCTCGCAAAAGAGCCCTGTGAGGTAAGCTGCAGGTGTTAAATGGCCTCGTGTCTCTGYTAGTGCAGAAGGAGAAATACAAGCCGTATGGACCGATCCTCTTTTCCCGGTAGTGAGTATCTACATCTGGGAAAGGACTGAGGCAAACCCAGCATTTCTCACCAGTGTTTCAGGAGCGTGGACTCCTCATGGTCTCAACCTCTAAGCTATGATTTAAGAGACTTTATAAGCCTATCACTTTAGCCATGTCTCAGAAGTGAAGAGAGAAGGTTAGCATTTCATCTCACAGGCTATTCTCCTTTGAAGAGGCATTGACACTTCGCAATCATTTGCTCTCATTATCCAGGAAATATCTAGGCTCCAAAGCAGAAGCTTTTTCTACCAATAGATTCCAAAACCATCTTGTSAGTAACTCTCTGAAATTCAAGCAAAGATGATCAGCTGTGCTTTTAAAGAATTTACTCAGTTCTAATAGAAACTAGCAGATCTGACTCTTTATCTGAACAGTTTTCTTTTCCTGWTAAAAATGCAATGACTTCTCCTAAAAATATAGTATCTTTAACCTGACTCTGATCTTTCCAGTCAGCTTTTCCAGTATTTGCCACTGTGAGATACAGAGAATTCTTTCATTCTTTATACTTGTCCGATACCTTTTTAGTATCATTTGTAACCTACATAAACAGGTGAAGCAACACATTAACTATTAGAGAAAAGTTTTAAATTAATTCCTTTTCAAAACACAATACAATTATAAATGCTATGGACAAAAAGGGGTAAAAAAAATCATTGTTTTTAAATTCAGTAACGATATCAACAAAACATTTATGATGATCAAAATAGCAATTAAAGAAAACTAACATGAAGGATTTTATCCTAATTTTAATTATGCTTGATTTAAAAAAAAATTGTTACCCTATTTTTGAATTATGTTGGCTTTACTTGGCCAAAAATACCATATTTTTGTCTGTAACTATAATCAAACATAAACATAAGTAAGTTTACAGAGAGAATTGACTTTGACTTYAAATAACACAAGTTCCTCAAAAAATAAACATGTTCCAACAGTCTGCATTGTGTATTTCAAATWATAAGTCTGATTTACAACAATTTCAAGATCTTGGATACAATAATTACATTGTGGTAGTTCCACTATGACCATCAAGATGAGSTATAAAAAGTAAAGTTATTCTTTTCCACAAATGTTTGCAAAGCAAAGCAGCTATATTTGGAAGGGCATATCAGTTCTGTTGTTCTGTCAGAATTTAGGGTTTGAGGGGTTTTCCGCCTTACATGCTTAAGACGAGAGAAATAAATTTAATACAGTGTTTATGGTATTATTTTTCTAATTAAAAGGTGACAAAGAATTAGCTAAATTCTCCCAACAGCAATATTACACTATAGAGAGAATGTTCCAAGCAACACAGGCATACACAGAAAATGTATTGGGTTTGCGTGGCCAGGTTTTGGTAGCAGGCGGGCTACAGGGGTGGCTTCTGTGAGAAGCTGCCAGAAGCTTCCCCCATGTCCGATAGAGCCAGTGCCAGCCGGCTYCAAGACAGACCTGCCACTGGCCAAAGCTGAGCCCATCAGCAATGAAGGGGAAAGAAAAAAAAACTGCTGCGCAACAGCAGCCGGAGGGAGGGGTGAGAATATGTGAGAGAAACAGCCCTGCAGACACCAAGGTCAGTGAAGAAGGAGGGGAGGAGGTGCTCCAGGCACCAGAGCAGAGATTCCCCTGCAGCCTGTGGTGAAGACCATGGTGAGGCAGGCTGTCCCCCTGCAGCCCATGGAAGACCACAGTGGAGCAGATATCCACCTGCAGCCCGCAGAGGTTAATGGTGGAGCAGATATCCACCTGCAGCCCGTGGAGGAMCCCACACCGGAGCAGGTGGATGCCCAAAGGAGGCTGTGACCCTGTGGGAAGCCCRCGCTGGAGCAGGTTTGCTGGCAGGACTCGTGACCCCGTGGAAAGGACCCAGTCTTGAGCAGTTCATGAAGAACTGCAGCCCGTGGGAAGGACTCATGTTGGAGAGGTTCGTGGAGGACTGTCTCCTGTGGGAGGGACCCCACCCTGGAGCAGAGGAAGAGTGTGAGGAGTCCTCCCCCTGAGGAGGAAGGAGCGGCAGAGACAACKTGTGATGGACTGACCACAACCCCCATTCCCATCCCCCTGCGCCACTCGGGGGAAGAAGATAGAGAAYTTGGGAGTAAAGCTGAGCCTGGGAAGAARGGAGGGGYGGGGGAAAGATGTTCTAAGATTTGGGTTTATATCTCATTACCCTACTCTGCTTCGATTGGTAATAAATTAATTTCCCCAAGCTGAGTCTGTTTTGCCCATGACAGTAATTGCTGAGTGATCTCTCTGTCCTTACCTCGACCCACCAGCCTTTCATTATATTTTCTCTCCCCTGTCCAGCTGAGGAGGGGAGTGATGGAGCAGCTTTGGTGGGCACCTGGCATCCAGCCAGGGTCAACCCACCACAGAAAGACAGTCAGTGCTCTAAAAATTTAGCATTTACAAAGCTCATAATTTCTGTTTAAATAATGAGGTYACAAAACATGAAATGCAGTTATATTGACAAGTCAAGATCAAATTATTTTATCCTCAGAAGTTTATTTTGATATGTGTAATACAATTAAGGTATTGATGAAAAAGTACATTTCTTTAAAACCAAGGAAATAGTATTAATCAATAATTCAGTTAACTTCTTTAACTTCACTTAACTTTGCCTATGACTTATCTTTTCGTACCAGTAGGAATAGGCATAGCTATTAAAAATTCATTTGCATTAGCCTGATTGTCACTCTTATGCAAAAATGATGCCATCACTGGAATTTGAACAAAGTAGTTTTTTGCCCGGATATGCTTATGTTTTATTCTGCGAATAAATGCCACTTCATAAGCCTGAAAGGAAAAAAAATCCAAATCCCATTAAATACAATTACAATATCTAGCAAGCTACATGTTACTTCACATTTTAGACAGTATAAATAGTGACCCTTTAATAAACTAAGCCAGATAATTTATTCATATATAATACATAATGAAATATTTTGTAGTTCTATACTGCTACCTTATGGCCCAATAGTGAAAATTACTAACCACTCCTTGTGAAATATTAGTCACCTTTAAAAACAGAAAAGCTTCTGGCATTTTTTATCTGTTTGAGATAAAACTTATTTATTTCTTTTCAGGTAAGAACATTTGTACTTAACTTTGAAAATTAAAAAAGGCAATGCTTAACTATTAACATTTGCAAGGTGATGACTATAGGAAATTCCCTTGATAGGAATCAGAGTGATTACTTACAAATAATCATGGCAACAMGCATTTTGCAGCATTTCAGTCAGCSTTTGAGTCCAGTGGTGACATTTTCCTAAATTTCTAGTGATTAGTAGTAGTTCAGATCATGTAATAAATAACCAGAATATTTAGTTGAAAAAACCCTTTGCTATCGCTATAGTCATCGTTATGAATAATTGCTATTAAAGAAGTGCTGGAGAGGCCTGTTTTTGTTTCAATGAATGAGAAACAATGATTYAACTTATGACATTCTAACTTTGCCTCATTTTCCTTACTTCACACTCATTATTTTTTTTTTTAAATAAAGCTTTGGCCATTACCAGTGAAGAAAGGTGACTCCTCACTATAGCTGGCCCATCTTTATTTTTGTAGCAAGAGCTAAGTGAAAATACCTTACAATTTTTAGGTAGGCTTGCCTGTTGCTCTTCTGGCCTAACTCCCACCTCCACTGAAGCTCTAGACGTACTCAAGTTAATGGCATCTCTTTGACTATRACATCCAGACTTACGAAGTCAAACCAGATTAGTGCATAATCAGAATCTTTGCCTGCCATAATGCTAGTAACAAATTTATGGATGCAGAGAAGCACTGCTAGATTCAGACTGCCTGAACAGCCTTGTTAACTGAAAGTGAGACAGAGGAGTCAATAAAGGAATTTTCAGCTTGAAATTGATTTTAYCTTTTAAAGCTAATGCTCACATAAACATTAAGTGTCTGCTTGAAGACGCAAGTTGGGCACACACAAAAAAAATATCATGGATGGCAGAATTCCCTTTACCTTTAGAATTCCCTGACTAATATATTTCATCCCCAAAGCAAACCTTTCATTAAGAGAGCAATTCATTTGCTCTGTCAGTTTAGTTATTACATACTCTCAAGACAAGAAGGGCAATGAGTAACAGCTGAAGTTGCATTTCTGATGCACACATACTGTGTTAGAAATTGAATTAAGAACACCCTGAACAAAATAACACTATACAACAATGACCTCGGATCACTACTTGCATAAATCAATAACCTAGAGGTGAAAGGCTTAATAATCCATTACTAATTGCAGGACAAACACAACTCACAGGATTCTCTCGTGCCTTAGAAAACTAAATACTCTACCATATGATGTCCAGTGGAGTGAGGTATTTACCAGACTACCATGTTTAGATATGGAATTTGGAGGGAGTGGTGTAAAAATACAGTTTCAATTACAACTTCAAGAAATTCTTAATTTTTTTCAACTCAGAACAGCAATTATGTTTTTATTGCTTAATTACAAACTATAAGATTACATTGTCAGGAGTACTTAAATGACATCTATGTAAGAAAGTAAATTGAGACAAATTTTATTTTGATAAATAGTTAAGTTGTAAACAAAGAGCTATTCTGTTATTTGATGAGAAATGTACAAGGTCAGAAACTAATGAGGCCAGAGCATGTGCAAGAGCACAGGCACACAATTGTCACGGTATTTATGGCAAGTCTTTAGTATGTTTTTCATGCAGGCCAGCTCTTGTCTGATCTCAGTTGAGGGAAGAGCATAGACATGGCACTGTTCTCAGTAGGCAGCATGGATGAGGCCACTTAGCTTCTTGCATTTTGGGAGGGAGAATCAGGGCAAGACAGAGTTCAGTGCATGGATGTGAGCTGTATTATGTCAGCTGCCCTCAGGACTAGTGCCTGTTTTATTTAATAGTATAGATGCAATCATTTAAATAGTCACAATGGGCCAATTTAAACATGGATGAGTGTGAGGACTAAATTTGGCCAAATATCATGAGTCACAGGATTCTATTAAAACATAATATAAATATTGTAAAAAATTAGGCCCATCAAATTTTACCTCCTGAAGGTTACACAGCCTAAGATGTGCATCTGCCTCATCTTTAGTGAGGAGAATAGTGTTCCACGGAGACCACTCACACCGCTTATCCCATCTGACCATAACCAAATCATAGAGGTCACTGCAGGCACTGAGAGCTGACTGACAGCCCCATATGTTCTCAATCATGTACTGCAGATCTTGATGCTGAAATGGAAAACAGGGCTAAGAAGGAAGCAGCATGTTTCATTCTACAACAAAAGCATTGTAACCGTGTAAAATTCCAAATAAAAGCTTTGAGTAAAAAATTTTTTCTATGCATATGTCATGTAATCACTTGGTTAAAGAATGTCTAGACATACACATCTTCCTTTAGCATGGTGTGGCAATTATTAACTGCATTTTTCTTATATCCTCTCTAAAATATTACATTCTTACTTTGATTGTCTCTGCAACGGCAATTCGTATCTTCCGTTGACATCCTGATTGCTTAACTGCTCTTATAAGGCTTCTTAAATCTCATTTTTTTTCTCATGTAGCATGCTTAAGCCTATTCAGATCTTTTTGGTTAATAACAATAATCCATCTCTGTCATTACTGAGATGACTTCACCATTTCATTCTTCAGTTCAGAATTAATGTTACTCAATAAATGAGTTATTACACTACTAAATTACTTAAAGTTTACATAAAATCAGAATAATCTGGCCTGGAAAATGTGGGAAATTAGGACAAGAAAAACTCCCACCTGTGACAGACCCCAAATCACTGCCTGCTTTGCTTTCTTCCCCTCACTCTGCTGTTGACATATGAAAAGTTTATTGTGCTTATGTTAGTGTTGTTCATTTTACCAAATGAGATTATAAGATCATGTAGCTATGCTACAATATTAACAAAACAGAAGTTCTGTTTGTAAAGGTTCTCTAGTACAGAAAGGCCTTTAAATGTACTTTTAACCTATGTCTAAGGTTAATTTATGTCAATCTTAATTTGTTTAATTTATTACTAGCCATCTGAAATCACTACTGAATCTTGATAAAAACAGCCTCTTGAATGAAAAAAAAAAAAAAAATTGTGAGGGCAGTTACCACTGAACTTTGGCAAGTTTTTATGTCACCCTCCATTAATTCTTCTCTGTATTAGTCATGGAAAATTATTATAAGATTTTTATCTACAGGAGTCTGTTGTTTACAGACTTTTAAATAGGTTTTCCTCCAAGCTAGCCATTTGAAGATGACTCATTCCTCTAAAAAGAAATCTTGACTTAATTATTTAAATAATGGTGCTTACATGTTACTTACTAAATTCCTGACAAAGAATGAATGAAACTATACCAATACAGTGCTTTAGTGAAATGTAGCCCCATGTATTCTCATCCATCTTGCTTCCAAAATCCAGAAGCCCACGTAAATTCTTGACAGGGAAAATGTAAGATAAAAGCTGGGCTTAGAACTTCCACTGGTAATAAATCTGTGCCTACTGATTCCAGGAACATAGGACTGCTCCTACATCTGGTCCTACAGGGCCTCCTTTATTAGGTTTCACTAACTGGCTTCTGTTTTCAGTATTTCCTCCTTGTCACAAAATTTCAAATAACTTCTGTATCTTCTTCTTAGAAGCCAGAAATTTGCAAGCAGACATATTAGCAAGTACTACCATTTGCGTGCTAAGCTACACTTAAAAGTTACCAGATCTTGCAAAAATCGATACTGAGGCATATAAGGGTTGATATAAAACAGATCCATAATTTGACTCTTCCTTTTTCCTAGATTATAATTATTTTCTGCCTGAAAAATAGGCAAAAGCTTGTTCTGTGCTAAAACTTCTCAGCTTATGGAGAAGAGTTTAAGAGACCTCTTCTGCACTTTCTAAAGGTAGGCATGCATTTTGCTGCGAAATTTTACAGTGAAATCATTTCAAATGATGCTTCCCTCCCATCCCCCTAATAATTTGTTCTGTGCTCACAAGAAACAGAAATGGCCTTCAGCACTGTCATCTGACAGGTTGGGAGCAAGTATCATTGAAGGCTCAGCAGGTGAGACTGGAAAAAGAGGGTAGGCAGCAAACCGATAAAGGAGTTTAGTGTATTTGTAACTTCAAATGAATAAGACATTCCCATTAGGATGTTGCTCATCAAGAAAAATCAAAGCTATAGTATGTACCATTGATTCTAAGGAGCGTGGCATAGTTAAACCCTCTGAAAGAATAAAAGGCAGCCTCAGGACTTGACACATTTGCTGAACTAGTTCATTTTGATACCAAAAAGGTCTTTGGCTGCAGTAAGCAGAATTTAGTGGAGCTACCGTATCTCTCACCAACTGCTTGTTGCCTTTTAAACCTTAGTAGCACTTATATAGGTGGTGAACCCAAACACAGTTATAATCAGTATGCAAGAGATCGGAAGAAAAATCTTTCCTCTTCTCACAAAGTCTTGCATCTATCCACAGACAATACAATCAGAGCCAGTAATGGTACTGCGCTGGGCCATGAATGAAGCTGTCATTGCTCCTGCAAAGCACTTCTAGTTGTGCTCAAGTCATTTCTAGATGCCTTAGAGCTGTTTTCTGGATACAAGTGGAGTAGGGGACAGATGGTTGTTGGGAAGAGAAGGAAAAAACAGTAGCACGGAAAAAAATTAATAGTTAAGGAAGTGTTAGGAAAAAACCACGGAAATTAGTGATTTAAGAAACAAACCTCTGTTGTTTAGATATTTAGAACTTTAAAAGAAGAACTTGAAGTTAATTTCGATGAAAATGACACAGTATCTAGAGATGTTGCAGTGGTACAACCACAATCCAACTGTAAGGGAGGATTTTCAGTATCAGCAGTTAAGAAGCAGTCATGTTTCGGTGCATCAATGGCTACTAGCCATCACAAGTGATGTGATGTGAGAGAGATCCAAAAGATTTTGGGGGATGTTTACATATTAAGATAAACTAAGTTAGACACAGACAAAAAACTTTTCCATGAAAACCAATATGGGTGAACAACATCTATAAAATCCATTTTTTTTGATAATATTTCTTAACACAGGCATGATAATTAAGGAATCCCAATCTTCCTTTTGGCAGCTGCCATTGGCAAAGTGCTAAACCACAGCATGGCTTGTTTTGGAGGCAGTGGGATATTGATGACTGGGTTTTGTTTGCTTGGTTGTGGTTTCAGACATACTGAAAATACAGTGCAAAAACTGTTCTATGAATGTTGATGCTGTAGAGATTTTTATTACTAAAACTCAGAAAGTTCAAATAGATCTCGGCTGTTCAATATTTTCAATAAATAACACTTTGCAATTACCTCACACTTAAAACTTTCCAGTGGATACTGGATGTCAAATTCTTAGTTGTTATTACTTATTTTGTCAACAAAAAAAGAGAGAATTTGCTGAAGAAAGAGGCAAGAAGTTCTTTGAATTAAGTTGTTCCAGTAATGATTATTAAGAAACATTAGATACTTAGTAATATTGCAAAAGATTATAGATGATTACAGATGATAATAAAAAGTTAGAAAATTAAAATATTTAGTGAATCCCTCTCCTAATAAATGCAAAAGAGTAAAACCTTCAACTATACAGATATTCTACTGACATAGAAGAGGAATGTCAAAACCTCAGCTTCTTTATTTTTTTCCTTCTGAGAACATGAAACAATTTAGTTGTATTACTAAAACAGTCCAAATAATGACGCTTAAAATGTTTTACTAGCATTATGTCTTGAACAGTATTATAGTCACAAAAACATTATTGTTGCTTTACAGATGATGCCAGTATCTTTAAGCAACAGGATGGCCATAGCAGAACCAGAAGAAGAATTTGGATCATCTGATTCTTTGACCTGTCAGCTAGACTTCTACCTTCTTTTAATGTATAGCTTGTAACCACTTTTGAAAGTACAGCTATACTTCAAGAGCTTAARTGCTGCTTCTTTACGGTGTGAAACATCCCATATCACAGGAAGAAGTTTTTGTAGCTTTTAGCCTATTTCTCCACCTGTCAACACCACACACAAAATAAAGGAAAAATTATAGTCAAAGCCACTGTTTTCCATTATTAGCAATGCACTTTCAGACAGTACCTGGACTAAGAAAACAATTTTGGCATCATCCTGATAATCAGCTTCAGACTTTCTGAGATTTTCTAGTATAAGTTTGTACTTCAAAAATGCTTCTCGTCGCCAAGCCTCATTATCAAGCTTGCAACACAAGCGACATCTGCCAATGGTGCGGGAATTAGCAGGAACAGGAAACTCAGTAGATGGTAAGTAATTTTCACAACTATGACAGAAGTTAACATTTTTATAAAGCTTTAAGGGATCTGGTGGAACCTAAAAGATTTAAAACAAAAAAAAGTTAATTTACAACAAATTATATTTGTATTACTTTTGTGTCACCTTAACTCTATTGGAATACATTTTACATATAATCATGCAAATATTCTAACATGAAAAAGCCCGTAATATTTATTTTAAATATTAAACCCAGTAGGGCTTATTTTTTTAAATAGAAGACCAAAAGCCATTCTATTTTCTTACTGTACTTGTTAAAATCAGTTATACAAATCAGTCAATTAATTTTTAAGCTATATGAAGATCCTARACATTACGGTCCAGTGGTCTTCCTGGTGCTTTTATGTATGCAGATTGTCAGCCACTCCGGAAAGATGACAACACAGAGAAAAGAGAAACTAATCCTTCTGCATTTCATTTTTCATATAGAATCTGCCCCTTATCTCAAAGATAAAGCCCTGAGATTATGGGCATGTTAATATTTTGGCATAAGAAYATAAAATCATCAGAGCCACAGGTCCAAAAACAATATAGGGGAAGGTAATAAACTAAACTTGCTAATGACCTTCTCACCCTCATATTGCTTCATGGGTTCTGGAAAGAATTTAATGTAGTCTGTGCAGAGGGCCCAAGCCTGTAATTGGGTAGTTTGAGTAGCTGATAGTCCAGCTACCTATTGCTGTCATCTGCCTTTTTTTGAAAGTATCCTGAGGATTTGGTTGCCTTGGCTGTCTGTTGATGAACTGCCATCTTTTTTATGGTCTACAGAAGGTCACAAGATTCAAATACAAATATAGGTGCCTTCAACTCAAGGTACAGTTAACCAAAAGCTACAGAAGCCAAAGATCTCCCATCTCCAGTCTCTAATATGACCCATCTAGGTAACCCTGCTCACAAACCTAGTGTAAAATAACTGCTGGTTGGTTCTAAATCCACTAACATTTACTGACAGATTCTCTACTCCTGAGATACCATCAACCACTGTAAGAGGAATCCTCTTCTGATAGATGCAGAATACATGTTGCTGCCTAAAGCAGCAACATATGATAGTGAATCATATTTTTAATTGTAATCTGTAGTCAGAAAAGAAAAACAATCACACAACTTGAGAGGTGTCTACTACTATCTCCACTTCATAGCTGTATCTGCTTCTCATGAAGTAGCAACTGGTTGCACAACAGAAGCTCGTAACAGCTCTTGCTTAGGTGCAAGCTCATTAGACATCACTTTGACAATGGCAATATTCTTCCTTTCTGGTCACATGGGATGCTGCCTCTCATCCAGTGGAGAAAAGATAATTGCTCTCTCTATTGGTTCCCCATTTGCTATTACAATTTACTGTTACCACCCCATAAGATCTGCCGTTTACCATTCTCAGATTTTTTCATACATAGTGCTCCTGCGCTCTCTCAGTGCTACCAGCCATTTGTCAGCTTCTTATACCCATGTCTATGTCCCATGCTTCATATAGGACTATATAAGCTTATTTGTGTGAAGCCTGTGTACTTGCTACATTTTACTTCTYGAGGAACTCCTCCAGCAATTCTACGGCAAAATCTAAAACAAAAAAAGCTTTCATTGTTTTCCATTCCCCTTCTCCACCATCCTTAGTTTGATGGCCACTATGTCAGACTGCAAAATAGGAGTAATACCTTAAGTATCCTAGCAACTTCAGGGTTAAACTTTGGAGTTTTAATATACTGAAGAAATAATGTACAAATTCTTTTCCTCAGTCCTTCTAAGTTGCATTCTTTCACCTCTCTTGACATAAGATCAACTTCCCTGTCAATTAATTCCACTATTTCCCGTGTTAAGTTACATTCATGTTCCTGAAAGAAAACACAAAGAAAAAGGAAAACAAACTCCACAACAACAAGGAAGCAAACAAACTAAGTAATTCTAACACAGATATGAAAACAAATTATAGATTCTTTGCCAATCATCATTCATACCTCTGCATGTTCACGTAAGAACATGTTCATATAAGAAGTCCTTAGTGTCTTAGGAAAACAACCTCCAAGAAAACTAATGTAAAGAAGTAAAAACCTGAGAATGCTTACAGATCCTGCTTTAAGAGGCCTGTATACATACCAAAGCTGTGAGGAACTGTAAACCTGGTGGCATTAAAAAATGTTAAGCAGAGGCACAGAACACACGCGAAGCATTCAGTCTCCAAAAGCCCTAAGAAATATCTCTGTAAGAAGCTTCCTTTGGCTATGTGATAGGAGGTAATAATGTATATACACACTAAGTGGTTAAAAAAAAACACAACAAAACACCACAAAAAAAACACAACACACCAAAACCCACCACACAAAAGGCATGGGGGACTTCATGAGTATGCTTGGAAATTAGTCATTTCAATATTTCAAACGCTTAGCATGAGATTCTCCAGAGAGGTAAGAGGTGAATGAGTTCAATGTTTTCTCACCTAAAATAGAGTGCTAATTCACAGAAATTCTAGAATTTGTTCACTACAGTAATACTGACTTGTATTAAGATGGGCAGGAGTTCATAAACCACCAATGCTCCCAATGCTATATTGGCTTTAGATCAAATTCTGGTACTACTAAAGCAAACAGCAAGATGTTCGTTTGTTTTAATAAGACCAGGAAGCAGCGTTCTATTCTAGTTTGATATCAACAGTATCATCCTGAAAGTACCTTGAAATTCATATTATTCTTTTTGTACATGAATGAATAAATACCCAAATATGAAAGCCTAAAAGAAATGCAGCCAGTTTCTAATTCACTGGGAACACTGGCAGCAGCAGTGGGGGTGGGGAGTGAGAGGCAAATAAAAAAARTCAGTATTTGCCAGCCATAAAACTGGTAACCCAAACCAACAGAGAGATAAGGTCCTAAACAGACATTTCAAATAAGTGAGAAAAAAAAAAAATAGTAATAGCCACTTACATCTCTGCCATGGTTTTCATCAAGTTGTTATAAATATTAAGTTAAACTTTGTACTAAAATTGTATTATGTATTAATATACAAAAAAAAGTCTAAAACCATGGGGTTAAAATTCTAACATAACTTGAAGAAAAATGTGCACATCACAAAGTGAAATATGAATTTAGAGTATATCTGGAATGTAAATTACACTCTCATGCCAGGAGGTACACTAGGCTTTCTCTTGCTGCCAGCTGATCATCCTGGCACCTGTTTGCCAGAAGAAGCATTGCTTATGTGTCAACATAATTAAGTCACTGTATCTTTGGGAAGTACAGCTTCAAGCTAAACATAAATAGAAAAATAAAACATACCTTCACTGTATGTCTGAGTGTTAATAGCACATCTATTCTYTCATTGTTCGGGATGTCATTCATGCTAATGCTGCGGTAGATTTCAAATAGTTCTCTGGCACGGAGTGTGTACTGTGTATCCATTTCAGTGATTTTTCCATCATATGCTTTCCATCTCTTAGGTTGTGCACACTTCAGAAACAATTTGTATAACTGAGCTATTATAACCTGATCAACAGCTGAACAAGTACATTATGTTACATCAAGTTTCACCAGAGCAAATAGGGACTTAACATTAATACTTGACTAATACAAAGGCTAGTTCTATTGTCGATATTTATACAGTACCTTTTCCACCAGAGCAAGTATTCAATCGCACACTTTGTTTAAAGTTGCAAGTCATGAAATTTTTTACTTCGAGTATATTAAAAGTAAATAATATTCTCCTACAGGGATATGCTCTACTTCTTTAAAATAAATTTACTGATGGTAGTGTTAGAATACATTTGCTCTGTATTTCATCTTGCAGTCATAAATCCCCCTAAACTATCAGTAAAAATCAATGGGACTGTTGACTGTGTAAAGATTGCAAATTTAAGGCCTCAGAGTCTACTGCAGTACAAAATATCTCCAGGGAACTGTTCTATTGATGTTAGCTATACAGATGGATAGAAGGCACAGACTTTGTTAAACCTGACTAAGGCAGAGCATGAGTTTACAGCTTATCGGATACTTCACCTAGCTTCTTGTTTGCTAACTTAACCACATACCTTATGCCTGCTACTTCAGTTGTCTCTTTGCATATCTTTAACTTCCACAGACAGTGAGAAGTTACACAGTGTCAGCTGCTCCACTCGGTTTTCTGGCTATGACCCCAGCATTGATGTAATCATTACAAATCAAGCCAAATATACAGGCTTGCTATGGTGGTAAATCATAAGGATACCAAGAATATTAGATAGTTAGAACAGATATGATTAGTCACCACCACAATCAAAACAGAGCTTTCCTCACTTTTAAATAAATAAATTATAAAGTTCAGTAAGCAAAGGAAAAACAAAATAATTGAAAAAAGGTTTAACACTGAATAACTGGCATTTAATGACATTATCAGTGGGGGTGGAACTCTAATTAAAGGAGGTATTGTTAATCAGAGGTCACAATTCAGAGCCAAGACTGATTAAGAAATGCAATAGCAAAACCAGACATTAGTAAAAAATAAAACTTTTAATTCCTTAGTGAAATCTTTGAACTTCTGCAAAACTAGAAAGAGGCGATTTTCTCTCTGTCGTAAAAAGGGAGCATTCTACTGTAACTTCACTACTTTGTTTCACTATCTTTGCACAGTACTAGAAATTCTAAAAAAACAAAAACAAAAACCCAAACCCAAAAAAAACAAAAAACAAGCAAACAACAAAAAAACCCCACCAACTTAGAAGCTATATCATGCTGTAACTCCTTTGTATGGTAGACTGGCAAAAATCACCATTTTCCACAGAGTAGTTAACTCAGTACCCACATTTGATCCTCTTCAATGAAATCACTTACTAACTCATCGTAACTGGGTATTACATAAAATAAAATAATTTTAAAAGAAATAAATTATGCAGCTTTTTACTTAAAAAAAAATAAAATACAGAGGTCTCATCAGTATGAAGATTTCCAGTATTTCAGAAAGAATCACAAGCTCTCTAATTTCAGGACTGTTTTCATGTATTCAAGACTAATGTGAGAAAACTAAAAATTGGAGATTTTTTGCCAGCTTTTTCTCGCCTCTTAGTCTGCTGGCAGTGCTGCAGAATTTATAATAATCCTGTTATCTGTATTACTTCAGACAGCAAGACTACTACAACTGCACTCTGCTGCCAATGCATGAAAGCAGAAAGAAGCACCTGAGGAGAGAGACACACCACCACAGACACAGAGAGAAAAAGGTAAGTAAAAAAAAAAAAAAAAAAATCCATAGGATGGGTGCAGAAATAGCACAAAGCATGAAAGGTATGAACTGAGCGATAGTTAATAATTACACAAATTCCTTTAAGAAAATATGATTGCTGTATAAAAGCTTAATCAAGTACTTCCTCCTCTTCAAAATATAAATGCTGAAGAAGGAGCTCAGCGTAAAAAAGAACCCCCTAGAATGTGGTGCACACAAAACCAGTAGCAACCATTGTAAAAGCCCACATGCATGAGGAGGTACATGCTTAAAGTAACCAAGAAGGAAACGAAGGTTTCCATGGAGAAGCAAGTTTTRTATCACATTGGCTATTGCAGCAAAGTGAAATGCTTGCAGTTCTCAGATGTGGAAGGTATTATTTCAACTTTAACTGGCAAGTGTCCAGATTAACATTATCAGCTCAAAATTCAGTAACTGAATAATCTATAATCTAGCACTTCAACAAAAAATTTCATACTACAGTTTAAAGTGTTTAAATTGYACTGTTACAGTCATAACAAACTATCCATTTAATTTTGAGATTTCCAAAATTATTTTTTATTTTATTTTTTTAAGAACTGCAGAAATTGTTACTTTCTTTACCTCTGAGTTAGATTGCTATCTATGTCAACAGTTTAGAACAACACTCAAAACCCTATAGCTGACATGATAAAAAAAAACATGAAAAGAAAAAGTTGCAGTACTTCAGAAGCTCACTAGATTTTCAAATTAAAAAGAAAYCAGTCTCTTTAATGAAAAACACAATTTATGAACTTAAAATATGAATAAATAAATTAGTAATAAGTGCTTCAGAAACATGTTCACTGTTTGGAAAGAGAGAGCATCTCATCTCTCACGTGTCTCCTGCAACTCCAAACATCAATTGTCACTAAGAATTCTGTTACTGAASAACATTTTGCTTCTGATTCCTAGATGATTCAAGGTTTTGATATCATTCCTAAACATATAGTTTTCTGKTTTTTTGCACTCTTGAAAGCAGTAACAGAGAATACAATCACATCACAGCAATAAACTTGGTAACAGTTCCACCAACATTTCAGGTAAGTAATTTGTTCATAATGAAGAAAGATAATAGATTTTATCAAATCACTTTTTACAGTCCAGTTCCCATACATCAGTAATAAAAAGAATGAAAAAAAGTGTCTTTTGGACAAAACAGATGTTTTTACTTTTGAGCAATAAATAGTCAAAATTAAAAAAAAATATAGTAAAAAAAACCTATTTCTTTTGCAGTATTTCTTGTCATAATTATGTCACGTACTATGAAAACAGACAGAAAATAAACTATTTCTTTTTTCTGAGGGGATGGATTGCCGGGATGTCCTCCTAAAAAGGACTTTTTTTTGTACCTTACATTAAGGTGCCATTGAATCTAATGCCATTCTAAATCATCTTTGTGTTTGAATGAATTCTCGTCTTTGTTTTCTAGATGAAAGCTGGAAGAACAATTGCGTTAAATTTCATCCCCAAGATTATACAAGAATAAAATCTCAGGTTAAAGCTCTAACGCAACTTTTTCACTGAAACTAGTGAATTAATAACTGAGTTCAATATGATATAAGACTCAGTCAAAGCTCTTCTGGGTTTCTATCCTGTACATGAGAACAGAATAAATGCTTTCTTTAAAGACAGACATATGATGACCAGAGGTCTGTGCTCAATGGAGAAATAAATGACAAATCTAGTTCCTGAAGGGTAACATTTCTGAGGGAAGAAGAAAAATAAAAGAATCAATTAATCCATTCTGCAGGGTTAAAGTTTAACTTTACAAATACCTGCTTAAACGTTTGCATTTAAGTTTAAATGCAATAGCAAACTTTTCACTATAGAGAATAATGAACATMACATACCAGAGGGAAAAATCACTTAGTCGTAAGGAAGAAATTTTTTATGAGGGTGGTGAAACACTGGTACAGGTTGCCCAGAGAGGTGGTAGATGCCCCATCCCTGGAAACATTCAAGGTCAGGCTGGACGGGGCTCTGAGCAACCTGGTCTAGTTGRAGATGTCCCTGCTCATTGCAGGGAGGTTGGACTAGATGACCTTTAAAGGTCCCTTCCAATCCAAACTAGTGAAATCCAAACAAATTCTGTGATTAGTTGTTATTAGTGAAACTGAGTATTTTTGAAAGAGAAGCTAATAGACAGATTTTTAAAGTTTCAGAAACAGATTAGGAAAGACCATAGTTTCATGCATGAATTCCTACATCACTGTAATGCACACAATACAAAATATAGAATGGTATGCAATATCCTAATGCTTTATAAGCTCAAATTAAGCATTCTGAATTGTCAGAATTTGAGCCTTTAATGCTGTTAACAGTGCCTTCAGAATCATGTTCTTTATGCAGAATAGTTACATAATACAAAATTCTTCCACTCAGTGCTATTTTTTTATATTATATATACACACCTGAGACTTACCATAGACACAGGTAGTTAACAGTCTTAATGATGCACTGTTAGTCCTTCAATCAGTCATAGAGCTAAGAAATTTACTGAATTGTATTGACATGGACAACTACATAATTTGGATATTTATAATACTAGCATTCACATGATTAACTGTTAAAGCTACAGAAGTTACTTTTGGCAGGTAGTTTGCAGATGTCTGCTGTTCCTGTACTTTGGTATTGTTTATGTTCAGTCTAAAATTACACCACTGACCTTATCCAGAAAGTGCAGTATTGCTTTTTGTTGATTCTTCTCATCTGCATTTAGTTTGTGTCTCCCAATGGAAGCAATCAGCTGTGCCTCTTGTTCCAGAAGTCCACAAAATGCTGCCTTTCTTTCAGCTCCAGTAAGAGTTCTGTTAATCCGTTCCGTCTCCTCCTGCCTCCATACTACAGATACAAATATTTTGGGTATTTTTTACAAGATGTTTTCCAGTGAAACTTCTACTTTCATATTTAAGAAATAACATAAGTAAATTTTCAATATCCATTGAAAGCCAGTTTCTATGTTAGGGAATTGATTGTTACGCATATTTTCAATACAAGCAAAATGGCCCAGAAATGAATGTAAATTATACAGATGTTGTGTGAGAGTATGTGTGCGTACATCAATTCCAAACTGCCAATTCGTACTCCAAACTCAATGATGGGTTAGGAGAAAAAGGAGCTCTATGTGAGAAAAAGAATTTAACTCCTGTGGAAATGTGTGATGAAGTGATTTCTTCACAATTTTGCATCTAAAATAACTGTTTGAGACTCAAGCAGCTCCAAAAGGTGTAAGCAATAGGATCTTTTTAAACAATTGCTCATCAAAGTCACAAGAAAAGATACCATGGAGATTTCTCAACAGATTACGGACAGCATCTTACTGTGGTACCACTAGTACTCAGTGCTGAGAATATTACTGCTTCTCCCTGCATAAATGAGTAAAATCTAAAGAAGCTCAAAGTCCTCCAAAACGGAGATAAAACTTGACTGACAGTCACGTTTAGCACTCCAGGTCTTACACTGAATATTTGAGTGGTATCATCTTTTACCATCCAAGGCAGATGGATGTGCATTAATAATTAGACAGTCATTGCTTTACACTCCCTTTCCTCATCTACAACAGAACCCTTCAAGTGGCAGGGGCATGCAAACCACAAGATAATAATGACAGTAGCACGTGAATCATGTGCTGTATAGGAATCTGGCCTTCTGGCTCTTAGGGTCAAATCACCAAACCTCAGGTACCTGCTGCACTTGTAAGTTAGACCACTTAATGACAGAATCATACAGATGTATACACGTGTCCATCACGGTTTATTTTGTAGTACCCATTTTTTGACTGTAAGTGCTGATACACAGACTATATGCCCTTACAGAAATCTGTTAGTAAAATCAAATTGTGTTTACTGAATAGTGTTTTCCTTTGYATACATTGTAACAATTCTTGGCTTTTCTGAAGAGTCTGTTCCATTTCAAATACATCTGGAGTTTTGTTGGGAATTTTATAAGATCCAACACTTCAACATTCCTGAATAATATCTCAGAGTGGTGTTATTGTTCCAGAACAGTTATGCAAAAGCAAAACCCAATGCAGAAATAAACCCAATAAAGAAAACAATCCAATAAGTGATGCACACTTACTGAAAAAACCTATAACATCCTGTATGAGGTAAGATTAGAGGCAGGAGGAGGGAAAGAAGGAAAGTTTATTTTCTGCCTGTGGCTTCCTTATCTAAAATACCTTATGTTTTYCATTTTAAAATATTTCAATTCATTTCCTTAAGGCTCTCCAAGCTTTGGTATTAAAATGACAGCTGTYTGACAAGTTCTGAGTACCCAAAGATGTATTTTTAAATAAAACCATTTCAGCAAACAAAAGCACTGTATAGAATTAATTTACATGAAGCTTTACCTGCCTGAAGGGGGCAGCAACTTCAAAGGTAGAGCTAATAAATAGAGTAAGCAATTTTGTACTTACAGAAATGAAGCAGCTGYCAGTTATCATCAATACTCACCTCCTGATTCACCATATACATGCAATCAAGTTAAAAACATTCCTCTGAGATTATATGTTCTACAGAGATTTTACTCATAATTTCTATTCCACTTTTTATAAAACAAAGTAGTACATGCTTTTCAAATAAATAATCAGTCTCTATATGCAGACACACTGAATTTATAGATACATCTCATTTGCACCATACAGTCAACAGGCAAGTTTTCGTACCAACAGGAATTGCTTGTACTGGCTGACCCTGCAATAGTATCCCTCTGTTGTGATCAGCAGCAATAACCTTCACAGATGTCCAGAGGACAATAGTCTCATTCTATTACTGTCACAATGATTTAGCTTGTGTAGACTGTTGACACTATAAGAATGTAAAAGTAGTTTCAGATGCAGGTAGGAAAAAAATCCACCTTCCTAGAACCACTAAGCTCTATTAAAATAAAGAGCATGACTGCGAGTCTCCATGTAGAGAAGCAACTAGTCAACACCGGTAAACAAAAACAAACCAAAAAGATTGATACCAGACCATTATTTTTAACAAAATGTTAAAAAGACATTTCAAATACTGGAGTTCGTTCTGTTCCAGTYTTGAAGTGGCACATGCTTTTTAGGTTGCCTAGATATTAAATTCCTGAACATGCAAAGATGAAGTTGTATTATTTGTGAATCCAATGACATTAAATTAAGMAAAAGAGACACTTACCTAACCATAAATTTTAAACCTAAAAATAGTGGGAATATCAGCACTCATTCACAACTTTAACTCAGCTTTGTTGTTTCTATTGCAAATAAGACTCATCATACTTTAGAAAAAAAGTGGATCATACATTTGGTAGCACATTAGCTAGGACACAGTTTTTTAAAGAAAATATTGCAGGAAATCAGATACCAAACAGTAGCACTTGCCATAAGTGTAGAGGAAAAATGATTATTTGAGTACTTTAGCTTTTGATTACCTAGTCAGCCACACCTTTAAAAGGGCTTGACCCTTGTGAGGTGAAAARCTAACTATCTGTGAAGAAAAAGTGGGGTGGGGGAAACAACCCTTAACAAACCACACCACTCCCAAAATTCCAAAGTTTAAAACCAGTAATAGCTTTTACATTTGTCAYGAACAGTAACATTTATAAGTCATTTATATATTCAGACAAAACGATTTGTTCAATGCCACACAAAGTATGACAGTATTAAAAGATTAGCGTATAACTTGGGAATTCCTGAATCATGATTCTAAGCTCTATAAATAACACATGCCACCAAATTTATGCTCAGTTTACCATGGAAGAAACAGCTGGGATGGTTTAAGGTAGGTCAGGTGGCTTTGTAATGAAGCAGGTAATCAATTCGGCCAGTTCTGCTATAGGGTCAGTAATGTCCAAACTGCCGAAGAGTTATACCATAAGCAAGCACTGTAGCCTTAGATAACATGAGTTGTTACAAGTCACAATGCAAGCATCTTGCTTATAAGGAGACATTTTAAAAAGAACTCTTGCAGTTTCATTATATGCGGGTCCAAGTCCACTGCTTTCAATTGGTTTTGTTTTTCCAAAAGGGCATACTCTATTTTTTTTGTTACATTTGCACCATTATTCTCCTGTAAGTTATGTCAATTATTTGCAGTATTCATCTTATTTGTCCAGGAAAGTTGAGAGGTGCTTGCCTATATTAGACACCATCCACTCCAACAGGAAAAGTAAGTCTTTCAGGATGCCSTGTAGGACTCCTAACTGATTTTTAAAATTTTGGCAACATGGTTTTGTGCAGAAGGAGAAGACTAGGACAAAAGSAATAACCTCAGTCACATATTGTAAAATTCTGGGCAAAAATTTAATCCATTACAAAAAATGTCTATATTAAATGATGGATGAYGGATCTTAATAGTAATTTCTTCATGGTATTATTTTCAGCATCCTAAATGTAGAGTAAAAAGATTAAAGTAACTCTGATCCAAAAAAMCAGTTCCTGCTCCTCTAGCTCACCTTAATATTAGCGATGAATGAAAAAAAAAAAAAAAACAACTGCCAAATAGCATTATKCTATAAGCTGATTATTTCCTAAAAAGGTGTGCTGGTTTTGGCTGGGATAGAGTTAATTTTCTTCATAGTAGCTCGTATGGTGCTATGTTTTGGATTTGTGATGAAAACATTGATAACACAGGGATGTTTTAGTTATTGCTAAACAGTGCTCAYACAGTGTCAAGGCMTTTTCTGCTTCTAGAAATATATGAAAGTCAAATAATTCTTTAAAAATGAAAGAAATTCCAAATAAATCGAGGAAGTATCTCTAGAAACATGTCAAAACTAGAAGAGTTTGTTTTAAACAAACTGTACTCTTTTGCTGATTTAAGAGTATCCCTTTAAGAAAAAACTTACATTCTACAGCATGGTACAGTAGCTCAAAGTCTTCTTTTGTTTTAGGGTTCAGTCTTCGTTCGTGCTCCCTTCTCAGTTTTTCTTCTTTCTCTTTTTTTTTCCGTAACTCTTCTTGTGCCTCCCATGCCAGCCTTAACCTCTTCTCTTCCCTCAGATTTTGTACTGCATTTATAGCATGCCAACGACGGAAATATGTCTGTAATACTATTACCTATATGTGATACAATACCAAAGAATCAGGAATTTAAAACAATGCAGCATAATATTTTTTTCTTAACCGTTATTTTTTCTAGCTACTTAACTACATTTTCTAAGATTTGTCTCGTACTCAAACTAATTTAAATGTTACAAAAACAGTCATGTACTATTAGTCTAAACAATAGGATGGTTATTTAAGTAACTGCAGGAGTTTAATCAGTGAGTACAGTGGAGAAACTAGGTTCAAATAATCAAGTTAAAGTATAAACTACAATTACAAAATCTATTTTTCTTTTTCAAATATCTCCTTAAAAAATGYCTTTTGCCATGTATTGTTTTTATTCTTTTCTCTTCAGCTTTGTGGGCAGAGGTCCTCATTTTACTATCCATTTACATAATGTCTAGATTAGGAATTTAGACACATATTTGCAAAATTTCTTTTAAATTTCTAAATACAAAAATCAACACACATACGCACAAAATCAACTGCGCTTTATTTGTAAACAAACAATGAAAGTGAAATTACCAATGCTGTTATGACAGAACTTAAAAAAGAAAATTAAAAAAAGCCACCTTCCAAAGCTGTGGCCATTAAAGACTAGGGAAATGTCTATACCAAGCTAAGGGAGCACAACGCACAAGCATGAGCTTCTGCCAGCTGAGTTAGCATTTGCACCACAAGCAGTTTAGCCAGGTCAATACCATGAGCTAATCAGCATTGTTCAACGTTGAAGGCTATCAAGCACAAAACCACACTAATACAGTTACACTGTCTCTAGAGGTAACTAAACCTAACATTTCTCTTGAATATGTCTTCAGCTAATATTTCAATATGGAACTACACTKCACTGTGCGAATCCATCAACTTGAACCAACACCAAGCTGATGTCTCTCTACTGTGCATTATAAATTACCTACAGATGCATTACAGATTTCAGTAGGTGGCATTAATGATCAGAGTAAAACATACTGGCAGTCCTGAGGAAGTGGTTACCTATTTGGGTTCCACTTCCACAAGATGCCTATTGCCATCAGCTGACGCTGACCAAATAAGAAGTTCTTACAGAAAACTTCTACCCAAAAGATTTCAAAGCGTCTTGCCAATCACGTCAGTACAATTATCCTACTTGGACATGTGAGGAACCAACTGTTTCTCCATTTAGTTACATTCAGACTGCCTATTTTAAGCAATCAAATTAACAACTAGACCATTTACAAAGCAGTGCCCCGCCTAACATGATGTTGGGTGTACTTAAGTTAGGTATGCAGTCACTGAACAYGTGGTTTTCAAAAAGCAATTTGGAATGCCTGAAGGGCATCCTCTGCACAATGACTATACAGAATCTGTCATCAGAATTGCCTGCATGAGGCGATTCAGCGCACCAAAAAACTCCGCAGGCTCATTGCATGTGTTTGAACAGCCAGGTTCTACCTTAACGCTAAAGCAGGAGCTTGAACACAATCCAAAACAGAACAGTATGCCAAAAGGTAACCCGTCAGGCCTGTTAAAAGAAATCAGCAAACCCGAAAACCACAAAACCCATAAGCTGAATGCAGGTCTCCTAAATCCTAACCCAATACTCTATCCATTTGAGGCCATACATTAAGCATGTAGAATCATAGAATAGTTTGGGTTAGAAAGGACTTTTAAAGGTCATCTAGTGAACCCCCCCTGCAATGAGCAAGGACATCTTCAACTAGATCAGRTTGCTCAGAGCCCCGTCCAGCCTGACCTTGAATGTTTCCAGGGATGAGGCATCTACCACCTCTCCGGGCAACCTGTTCCAGTGTTTCACCACTATCATCGTAAAAAATTTCTTCCTTGTATCTAGTCTGTAGCTTAGGTCCTTCTAAAGACATCATGAGAATGCCATAGGGACAAGCCTATTTTAATCCCTAATGCTCTATACGGAAGCTTAACTGTCACTGTAAAACAGAAACCAGTAAAATCACAATTCTTAATATTTAAGAAACCACAAGGTCTCAAATGTCATTAGAAACACTAATACGGTAAATAAGCAGACACACGCTTTGCCCACATCTGAAAGATTACAAGATGGGAAGATTAAACAGACATTTTGCAGTTCACTGCTAAATTCACTCTTTGAACACTCTGAACACTCATTAAATATTCAGATAACCTTCATAATAATTTGCTTTACAGATACAGTTTCAAACAGATGAAAACTTACTGCTTCAAGTCTACGTTTATGGTATTCTTCCGCTGTAAGATACTTTCCAGGACTTACTARTTTGTCAGTCATGTTTGACACATACAGGCCGATTTTAGTCATCTGTGTTGATGTTGTATTTTTTGTTTGTTGTGGCTTATTTTTTTCAAAAACCGTCTGGGGAAAAAAATGCATGTCAGATTATAACAAAATATACAGAGATTTTTTTCCCCATTACAATAAGTGGCAAAATCAGCTATTTATAACAAAATTCACAAGACTAATGATATTCATCCACTAAATGCTTTCAATTACACACTTATTTCTGATCTACTTCCTCATTCCTATGGGAAATAATTGTGTCAACATTCTATTCTGTTTGGCAAAAACAACATTCTAAAAAGACACTACAAAGGCATTACCTGTGTTTCCCTACAAAATAATTGAATTCCTTTGTCAGGTCGTTTTTTGGGTATCGTTTGTGATCCTGCATTATGTAATTCCACTCCTGTTACCCTGTTCTTATATCCACCCAGAAATGGTTTATGATAGGTAGGTCTTTCAATTTTTACAACTACATCTTGGAATGAATGAGAATCTGTTAAAATGGAAGTTACAAGATAGAAATATAGTTTCTTTCAGTAACACATGGAGATTAGAGCATGATTATATATATTGATAAAAGTTTAAAAACAGCATTTACCTGTTTGTACTCGGACAGTTATGACATCAGGCATGTGGTAATTGTGTTGAACTGCTTTCCCAGGCAAATGCTCCTGATCAAGACATAACTTCTCAGACTGGATAGTTTTATCAAAGTTAGCCCTGGTCCTCCTGAGAGCTTCATCACCCTCAATCATGCTTCCTAAAAATAAAACCAAAATTAATTCCTAATATGCTTCTCAAAACAAACAAATAAATAAAATAACTCAAGTTTACCCTGAGATAATTTTATTGAAACACTACAAYGCAGAATAATCACAGATTTTTAAGCTGGAAGGAGAGTCTACTTGAAAGCTGAAACAGTATTATGCACTTTTTAAAGAGATATCCAACGTAATACTGTCAGCACATGAAAAGTCATTCATAGTACAATTTTTAAAAAGTTAGTGTTTTATTTGCAAATGCATAATTTTAAATCAAAGTTCCCCATTTATATAGMAAACTTTTTTTTTGAAAAATCTTACCTAAACCTGCTCCAACTTAGACCTGATCTAAGTATACGATGGCTGAATCACTTCTCTTTCACAAAATACTTGACGTGGTGTTTATTCAAAGACTACATTCTGAACCAGATCTACTTAACTCAAAGCTCCAGAAATTACTTCTTTTTGATTTAGAGGTAAGCGTCTATCTGGCTTTGGTACAGTGCCCGTCCTAGGAAGCAATGGCCAGCTACTCAGAACGAGAGCATCTGAACGCAGCCCCGCTGAGAGGAAGGCAGTCAGCAGCTCTGTACTCCGCAGGGTCACTCACTGCGCTCACCTGCTGAACAGGACCTGCTACCTTCCGCTCCCTAAGAAAACGGGGCACTGAATTGGGAAGAGGAAGTAACACCCAGAATGGAGAGGAACAAATGCAGGAAATGATGGAGTGTTTCGGGGACTGCAGGAGAAAGGCACGGATAACAGAAAGGTGGCAGGTAAGTTACGGGGGAATCTAAGAGATGTAAAATCGTAAGGTGATTGCTATGGTTGAGTCTAAACTGCTAGTAGCCCATGTACTCATGTGAATTATGCACTGCTGGTTTTCAAATTGGTGTACAAAACACGTCTTCATACTCACACACCTTTCTGGAAATGAAGATCACTCTATAAAATGCCATATTAGTCTATAAATTGCTACTGCAACTTGAGATAAAGAATACATCCCTCACCTTTTCAAGCATGTTTTATATGAGAATTTAAAAAGTCACTTCAAGACCAAAAACCATCAAACATGAACAGAATGAGGGTGTGGGGGGTGCAAGAAACCATAATCAAGTTGAAGAAAAAAAAAAATCCCTTTAAAACCTTAATGTCCAACATTTTAATAACTTCTTTACCTGTTACTGTCCCACTTGCCGTATTCTCTGATAGTACTGAGTTTTGAGATGTTTGTTCTTCCCTTTCTGAATTTCTTAATTCAAATAAAGTAGAATAATTCTCATTGGTAACAGGAGATGTGGTCTCAGATGATGTGCTGAATGGGGCACCTGGCTTAAATACATCTTGCTTGTTACTTCTGATCACTTCTTGATTGCCTAGTCCTTCGCTGGGTAGTTCCCACTGTGCTAAATGTGACTGCTCCTGTTCCTTCAGAGCTGACTGCTCCAGAGCAGATTGCTGCTCACAGGCCGCCTCTGACTGCACAGTGCCTGGAACTTCTGAAAGTAGAGCCTTCTCCGCTGGGTCCCCGTCCTTGACCTCTCGGACTGCTCTTCTTTCTGAGGGTGCAGAGGGCTGCTCTGCACCTGACCTTTCCGTTATAACAATTTCAAAGCAACTGTCCGATGTATCTTCCATTTCCTAAAGTACCAGCTGCACGTTTTTAACCTTTCTGCAAGAATAATCACAGTATCTGTTTAAAATTGCATCCTAGCATACTTCTACTACCAAACATATGGGTGACTTAATATCCTGAAAAGCTTTTTCTGTATCTATTCCCAAAGAGCCTATTTAGAATAGCAGGAGGTCTTCACTTCCACCAAACGCAGAACACTTAACACCTTCTCACTGGCGTTTAACAAACATAATACTCCATAGCATTGCCAGCAGGCAGTCAGCTAATTCTTTATTTCTATCTATCTGCACAACCAGACTTTACAGAGCAGTATTACCCGGAGGCAGCGCACCTTTAAGCCTTCCTGCGCCGCCACTGGAATGAGGTGGGCCGGAAGAATCCCAATCCCACAGTCATGAAAAAACCCCACTCAAACAGGAGGAAGCTCCGTCAGGACCCGGCAAACGGGCGGTTCCCTGCCGGCAAGGCCGCTCCCCGCCCCGCCACCCGCCCGGGCCCCGGCACCACCCGCAGCCCAGCGCGCCCGGCGGCGGCAGCCCTCGGCACGGGGCGCACCGGAGGCGGAGGGCGGCGGCCGCCGTTCAGCGCACGGGTATGGCTCCCCCGCCCGGCCCCCGTTACTTTCCCCCCACGGCCGCGGGCGGCTCTCGGTGGCGGCCGCTCCCCGCGCCGGCGGCGTGCGGCGGTAGCTATAGCAACCGGGACGGGGCGGTGCCCAGGAACCCGGGCCCGCGAGCATGCGCACTGCGGGGAGGGGTGGCCAGGCGGCGGGGGCGCGGGGCCGGTGCCGTCGGAGCTCGGCCTGCGCGCGGGGCGGGCAGCGCTGAGCGCCGCGCTGCCGTACACACCCCGGGGACGAGGGAGGTCAAAAAGGGGGAAAAGGGAAGCGGTAGGGCAGAGCAGAGGCYGAGAGGCCTCCCCGGCTCCATTTACCCCACCGCAGTTAACGGGASCACCGCAGCAACTTGCGCTTGCTGCCTGCGCTGCTGCCCCGCCCGGCCCCGTGGAGGCTGGTAACTGCGTCAGCCTCGGCATCAGCCAGCGTTGGAGCACCAACGTTCCTGGCAATTGCCGTGTCCTATGTTGTGATCCATAGCAAGGTGAAGATGAACTCTTACCAGCTGCTAGTGGCATTAATGCAATAAAACACCATTTTTCCTTTCAGTTTATGGTGCAGATAGTAGCAGAAGCCGTGCTAATACCCAAAACCGTCTCCTGGACGTTACGAAAAGTTGGTGTGTTTGGATGCTGATAACCCTCGCCCTACAGACCRTCACTTCCTCGCTGTGTGTCAGCACTGCCCATGTGACGTGTTCAGCCGAACAGTGGTGTTCTCCCCAGTAAGGTCCGTGGTCCTGGTGAGGGCTGAGCTGCTGAGTGGAAAGTAAGACACTTATACCAGAATTAAAGCCATATGAAAATTTTCTGGTGTTTGATGTGTGATTTCCGAGACAACTCTTGCAAGTGTTTCAGCACGCTACAGGAAAACCGAGGCTACACTCACTTCACGCAACCATTTTGGAGATGAAATACACAGTTCTGTGTCACAACTCTGGGAGGATCCTGAAAAAAAGTTGTATTTCAGCAGGCATTGAAATGATATCCATACATGACAACAGTATGCCATGATCACTGTTACCATCTTTCACAGACATTGTTAGGCATTTGAACGTGGCCCGGCTTGCCATTAAAAGGACAGAAATTTCCCATTACTACTGTTAATGCCCTTTTTTCTAAAACCTGGATTGAACTTGAACTCAGGGTAGAACAGGACCAACACTAACTCTATAGAAAGATACTATGTCATTTTGTGTCACTGTCACTATTACATAGTCAACTTGATTAAACATTCAAACTCATTTTCAGTTTGCAAGATGATTTGTCATTTTTTTCTAATGAAATAGCATATATGCTGTAAATAAAAAAAGCAGCTCTCACTCATCTCCCTTTGAACACAACCAGAAATTATGTCAAAGATTAAAATGGTGTCCTGTTCAGAACACAGCCACTCAAAATAGGTTAAGCAGTACAGACAGCAGGTCAGGAATAACAAAAACCTCAGTTCTGCTGCTACATGGCAATCCAAAAGCTGTTTGTGTGGTTTAACAGGCTCTGTCTCTATTAGGTGCCATCCTTGCAGAGAGGGTAATTTTCACTCACGTAATGACTTCAATCAGACCATCTCAAAGTGTTTTAAAGATCTGAAGTTTGTTAACTCTAAGGCTGACAGTGATTTACCTTACCATATTACAGCAGATAATGATAAAATCTTTTGCATAATCATGTATTTCCAATCSAGTTAATGGAGAAAAATCAAGCGAAATCATTACAGTCAGTCTCCAAATTATGCCTTGCTAGCATATTCCTCTTAAAATAAATTATTTGCAACATAGTACTCCTAATATAGATTCACTCTTGCCTGTAAGGTATGTGTACTGTTTTGTTGCTACAGTGTGGATTTAAATATCAGATACATAGTTACAGAGTTAATAGCAAGGTAAAAATTACTGTTTATSTTCTTGGCAAAGATGTATTTTTAAATTAGCCAGGAACAAAGATGACGTGAACTACACAACACTAGAAAAGGCATACACCGTTACATCTCAAAACTGCAATCCATTTTCTTTCCTCCCTTTCTTCTCAATAACTGCTATTTAAAGTCGATGCTACAACATACTACTAATTAATTTAGTAATCTTAGGTAGCGCAGATAATTAATTTATGCTAAGATAATGAAACCAAATTTAACCAATGATAAAATAATGAAAATAAATCATAACACATTCTGAGAATTTGATAAAAAGCTCAGAAAGCTGAAAAACCCTTATTAATGATTCCTAGAGTTGGCTTCAGTAGAACCTTTTTAAGGCTCAAGTTAATTAGTTCCTAAATTAAAGCATTTGTGAAGGCTAATCCAGTGTTTTGGATAGAAAGATTTAGAAAATGATCCTATTTCGAGTCACGTGAAAGGAACACTTATAGACCAGAAAAGTCACTGAGAACATACATTAGGAAATACAGCTCTAAAAAAAAAATCCCTTCAAGGTAGTAAACAACTTCTACTAGTGTCTGTACGGAGGACATATTTGTGAAAGGGAGAACATGCGAGTACGTGTTTGATCAGTGAAACTCAGTTTTAAAAGACCAGATATCAAATGTCTGTAGCAATGCACCAACAAAAAGAGACTTCCTCTCCTCTGCAACACAACTCACGAGCTTATAGGAGAGCTATTGTAAGTCACGTGACAAATACGGCTTTAGAAGTGAATAACTGAGCAAAAAGGGAGTTCAACTAATGTCTCAGTTATGAAAGAGCAGAAAGAATTCCAATAGTTGCCACCATATTCTGGCAACTTCCCCCCCCCCTCCCCCCCGGTATTGCGTACCAGTATCATTCATACTAGACTTCGGGGGTTTTTTTGGTTTTTATTTTGCTTCCTCTCACAACAGCTCAAAACTTATTACCTCAAAGCATTCATCTTCATTTCTCATCTGACATCATTCACCCTCATTTAATATTTCTCATGTGAAAACTGTGTTTGTTAACTTTAGCAAAGTCCTCTTCTGGAATGCCATCTAGTGGTCTTACCTCAGAAGAGACCAGCTTCTACCTTTTTCAAGACTGAAAAACCCTTCAAAACCAACCAACAAAGCAAAATATTTTCCACTTTTTCGATTTTCAAAAATCTAAAAATTTCTGTAATTATAGTAATAATAGTTGAAAAAAAACGCTAAAGAATGCAGTGAAAATAGTTGCTAAATACCCTAAGTATACTTATTGTTTTTCTCTTRTACTGTCCTACTCCCTTAATACCTTGATTGTATGAAATATTATATAAAGATGTAATTAATCATTAATAATAATGATGTCACAGGTAAACTTATAGGCCTAATGACTATGAAAAAACGGCTATGACAAAGTATGTTATGTAATTAGTGCAGTGGCACTCTATCATAAACGTTTAATAAACCGTAGATTTTTGTCATACAGCTATATTCCTATCTTTAAACTTGCAAGAACTTTATTAACGGTACTGAAAAAATGTGAGTAAAGGCAAACTCACACTGTATCCTTAGATCTAGTTTGGATATTTTAATTGGGGCTTATAAGCTTAAATCTGTAAACAGAAGTTTTCAGAAGAGGCAGGCACTGTTCCCATTTCAGTGCTTGAAAGAACCTAGCCAGATGCATCAAGATCCAGTATATTTTTCGTATTACTAAGTAATATTCAAGGTCTGAGTCAATGATACACAAATAAATCTATAAAGTATACATGTTTATAAACAAAGCTTTTTTAATACCCCAATACTAAAGTTTGTGCCATGTGTATTATGCTAMGTCTGGTAACCTACCTGCTAACCAAGAAACCTGTTCCTGCTGTCTGTCACCTTAAGGGATAGTCTTCCTTCTCCCCCTCACTCCTCCAGCCCTGGGTCTCCCCAGTGCTTCCCCTGAGTCAGAACTAGTGTTTATGTGGGCAGCAAAGGCAGACAGTTCAAGACAGTGATTCAGCTGAAATCTAAAAAAACTGTTAGTTTTGGTAAGCCCAGTTTTCATTACATCRGATCCCTGATCTCAGTATCTGCATGGTCATAAAGACACTGGCAGTGGCTGACAAAAATACACAACCAAAGGTGAGAGAGAAGGACGGGATCGTACTTTTCTACAACTTTTGATTTTGATTTCAAATGGCCTACAATATCTGTATTTGTTAACATACAAATACAGATTATAAAAATAAGTCAGAACGACACACAAATACTCTGTTAATAGTAAGTTACAAAAGAAAATAAACCAAAGGTGGTACAACAGCTGAAAATTTTCTGAAAACCATTTTTGCAGGAAGTTGGAATCAGTCTTTAGATTCCTAAATGTAAGTGGACATTAGGACAAAACATGTTTTTATGAAGCTATTATCTTTAATTTAAACACAACTGTCAGTAACAATAGATTAATAATTAACTTTTTTCTACTTTCACAAGGTCACACCATTTTGAAAATTACACTGGCCATCTCCACTGGTCAGAAGGAGGTTCTTCAACTAGAGGCTCCCATGGTTTCCACTGCATCATTTTTCTTGCCAGGGAAAGCTCATTTTCAGCCTGTTAATAAACACCATACACAAATTCTTAAATTCTATACAATTGCCAAAGTATTAAATTACCTCTATTTCAGTTCATTATCTCAGTGACATCACTACCTATCACGGTCAGGCACTACCACAAATTTAATCTATAAATATCAAAAGGAACTGTATGTTTTGGGGATTTTGGTTTTTGTTTTTAAAAACCATGCTGCATCACCTCCAAATACCCAAACAGACAGTCTGTTCACCTAGTCATTCCCAGTGACAACTTCACGATGTTTTCCAGTMTATTTGGATTATCCCCCAATATTATTCAATCATCTTCTGCCCTTTCCACTAATTTAGACTGTGTAAGAAGCAATGTAAGTATACATGGTATATATGTAAGCATAATACAGTAAATGTGTAATTGTGTTAGGTTTTAATATGGTCAACCCAATCACTATATGACAATGCATTTTCAGATTTTTTTTTCTTGTTTGACTGTTTGTTTTGCGGCAAAGGAAGATATGGAAAACTGCCAATTTTCTGAACAGAAGCTCAGCCAAAGCAACACTGAAAACCACTGCTCCCTCCACCTGCAGAGTACCTAACCTTGAATTTCCCCGCCTTACCTGTACAATGACTTCTTCTATGTGACCACTATTCAGTTTGTCCTGTAGCTTTTGCACATCAGTTTCCTGTGTATTCAAATGCATATAAATAAATGTTTAGTTTTGCTGAGAAGTAGAAAGCCCAGACAAAGCATGAAAACAAGAATTTAACCAGATCACACTCTAGTCTTCTTTAAAGCTACCATCAAATTAGCTGGCTTCTGTCATTTTATATTATCAAAGAAATCTCACACACTTTTCTTATTGGATAACAAACATCAAACTCTCAATGATAAATACAAAAAACAAGTACTATTTAATGACATCCAAAGAAGCATTAGCAGCTAAGGGCTTCAGTATGTATCTTGAAAGAAAATTTTGATCTTAGCTTTTTATAAAAAGGTATGCAACCTTCCAATTATCACCTTAAATACATTAAACTATGCAATACTGCTATTGCGTATCAAAAGGTGTTTTAAAATGTAAAAGGCAAGGATTGTGCTAAGATACTACATTGGTAAGAGCACACGCATTTTTTTGTGCAAGTGTGTGGAAATTACCACTGTTCTATGAATCTCCAAAAAACTATGTTTTCTTCTAATTTTCACAGAAAACATCAGTAAGAAATTAACAATTCTTTTTAATATACCATCAAAATATTCCAGTCAGTAACAAAAATAAACCTCAAGACTTCAATTATTTCTGAACTAATACCTGAAAGTTACATATATTCAGTCATTTTGAAAATCATTCTTCTCATCCTAAAAATCTTTTTATGTGTAACATTTATGAAACAGCACTGTACTTACTGTTTGCACCAAATTAAATCGCTGATTTACAATCTGCTCTGTGTACTTCCTATATGCTGCATCTTTGGGAATATTTTGCAGGACACCAAGGATTTTTGTGTACAGTATTCGCAGGCGCTGAAGTGATCACAAAACATAGATAAAATACACAACTAGAATTATTTAACTTCTTGTCCTACTTAGCCTACTAGCTGATTATCTATACGCAAAATACAGAGGGTTATGGTATTGAACCCATAAATGTAGGATTAACAAAGTAACTAAGTCTGAACCACAGAACTCTGTCTTGGGTAAGACTGGAATTTATCAGGACTGGGAAGTTACCACTGTCAGATTCCTCAAAGAAAAAAAGAAAAAGAAAGTTGCGATCTGAAGTAAGTTTGATGCAAAATGGAAACAATAAAAGCTGTGTTTCTAATACTAACCATACTTTTAAAAAATGAGGCAAATTAATGTCTAAATCATCAGTTTCTGAAAAAACTACCTGGGAAAGATATAAAGAAGTACATAAGATACCAAAGCATAAGGAGATCATAATTTTTTTTTGGCACTTCTCCTCATGCTGGTGCAAAGTTCTAAGTGACAGACAGATTTAAATTAAACTAAAACACGAAACTTTTATTGCTGGATTTAAATGCAGCGATAAAGGACACATTGGGGTGAAGAAATTGCAGCTTTTGGGCCATATGTTGGCTGGGTAACTGTATCTAACTGAAGAGGAATGGATGTCCTATAGGAACAACAAGAAATGGAAGCAGAATACTGCAGTCAAAGAAATACAAAGAAGAAAAAACAGGAAACAAAAAGGGGACTGGCATAGAATCTATACTTCAACTAATGCATTGTTGATTTCTTTATTCTTGGCTTTAAGGCACTGGAAAAACTAAAATTTAGTAAGTTCACCCAGAAGGTGTCTGACAAGGCTGTAGACTGAGCTAGAATCATTTGTACAGAACAATAATGATTTTTTCAATGGTTCTTTTTGACAGTATTCCTAACGATTGGTGGCAAAAGCATTTTCAAAATAGAATTGTTGCATAGTGGGAAATTTCAAAGTGGAGAAATTAAAGTATTACTGAAGTCCTTTCAAGGCTCATGCCTCCTGAATAAGCAAGCAAGATGTGGCAAACATACTTTCATTATTGAGCTTGAGGAGGCAAAAAGAAAGTACCACATTTCTACAAGAACCACCTAACATGGTTTCCAAGAACCACTGAAGTATTCCAATCTCAACAGTGCTTGCCATCACAGGGCCTTGATGTGGCTTTGCACCACAGGGTTAGCCTCTATCATGTAAGACTAGCCTATCGCCTTAGTATAGGTAGAAGTTATTTCAGTACTTGTTGGAAACACAACATAGCAAGGCAGCAATAATCTGTATGCTTGTGAAGTAGAAATTACATTTATGAAGAACTGAATTTAAAGAGTTCTTTGCTTTTGCACTGGAGATGAGAGAAATCAAATATTGGTTCATAAAAGTACTTACACAAAGGAGGTTTTTGAAATCAGCATATGCAACAACAAGTACATGTGCAAAATAACTCCTAATGATATGAACTAAACCTTTAAGAATTAATTTTCTTCCTTTACCACTTTGGAACATTTTTACACTTTCATTAAGTTGGCACCGCTTTAAGGTACACAGCATACCTACGTACACAAATACATAACAAAAACCTTTGATCTCACTGACAACTGCCATTAAATACAGAACGAGACATGTGACATACCTCATGAGGGTTTTCAGCTACAGCCAATCCTACAAGTCCAGTGGTCTGCATAGAGAGCATAAACATATTCAATAGACCTAAGCACCTGTTTCCATGCTATCTGATTATTTTGTTTTGGCTCAACACACACCTGACAGGGCCCATTCTGTGACATGAGCCTCTGCCTCCCACCACACACACCTGATCCCACAAATTTACAGTATTTTGACCAGCGCACACGAAGGGGAGGAGAGGAGCAGCTCACATTGCCAAGCGGCTGCCGGAAAGCCTCCCCGCCGGGGTGAACTTACCCGCCTCCTTCCTCCCCAAACGACGGGCCCGCCCCCTCCGCTAACGGCCGCTGCTGCCCCGCGACCACCTGGCGCTGGGCCCGCCGTCCCCCGTGGGCCGGGGGGGGGGGGGGGGGGGGGGGGAACCGGCCCCCACGATCCCCTCAGCTCTTTCCTCGCAGGACGCCCCACGCACTCTCACCCCGCCTCTCGGGCACCCCCTACCCTCTCCTCACAAACCCCGCCACGGCAGAGCATGGCGGGCAGGGAGCCCCCCCCGCAGGGCGAGGGGGCAGCAGGCCGCCCGGCTCAAGGTCCCCCGCGGCGCCTTACCCTCCTCAGCGCCCCCGCCATGGCTGCACTGCGCGGAGCGCCGCCCGAAGCGCCCCGCCCCACCCCACCAGCCCCCGCGGGCACCGCCGGCCACGGGGCAGACGGGCGCATGCGCGCGCGTAGCGGCGGGCGCCTGCGGTGGCCGGTTAGAGGGCACGGCGAAGGACGCGGGGCCGCGCATGCGCCGTAGCCGCATCAGCTCCCGGTCCCGGCCGGCAGAGAGCGAAGCAGGCCGGGTCATAGCAAACGCGCGTGCGCCAAGGCGTGCGGCGTCACCTAGCGCATGCGCTGTCGGGGGGGGGGCGGCGCATGCGCGTAGCGGCGGGGCGGAGGGGGTGGTTGGGGGATGTGGGGCCGGGCCCGGGCCGGCCCGGCCCGGCGCTCGCCGCCGGTTCGTGTTCAGGGAGGGAGGCCGGCCCCGGCTCGGCTCGGCTCGACTCGGCCCGGCCCGGCCCGGACTGGCAGGGCTCCCCCTCTGAAGAAAGGCTCCTGTCTGTGTGGTGCGGGGTGCAGGCGGCTAGGCCCTTGCTATGGAGCCGCAGGGACGGGAGGTTTGGCCTCGCCCGCGCGGCTCGGCCCTGCGTGGGGAGGGGCTGCTGGGCCTGCTCTCTGAGATCGAGCCCCTGAAACCATCGCGGGCCGGCCCGTGCGCAGTGCTTAGGCAAGAGAGGCGTCCGATCCGAAGGCAGCCAAGTATTGGAGCCCAGTGAGCTGGGTATTCTAATAGCAGTGCGCCACAGTTCGTGCTTTGCTGCACTTAAAAGACACAGATTTGAATATCCCTTCTAAAATACAAACGTTTCGTATTAGTGAAGTTGTCTACATGATCATCTTGCAGAACTTAGCAGTTTCTAAATGAGGAATACTCTGCTGAAAGGTTTATTGCTAAATATGCATCAYACAGGAGTCGTAAGTGCTGTTATGTTGCATTTAGATTTTCAGCACGTTTCTAGTAAAGATGCAATGCACATGTGGTTGATGTGTTCTGTGTGGCTGGTGACAGTACTTGAAGTCAACTATTTTTGCCAAGTGATAGCTAACCAACTGCCACTAATGAGTTTTTAGAACTATTACAGGTTCATGGTTTTAGATTTATTTTCCAAAATGTTTTGCAGAGTCCAAGCTTAGTCCAAGCTTCAGAGTTGATTTCAAAGCTCCCTTTCATGAGTCAAACAACTGTGTCAAGCCTTAAAGCTGCAGAAGTATGTTTGGCAGCTGCTGAGAGCAGTTGTGTGTGATACATACTTGGAAATAAAGCTGTTTAAGGCCAACTCAAGGTGAGATTTTGAAGTAGTAGATGTGATTTGAATATGTCAGCTTCTGTCATTCTTTCATGAAACACTTAATGTGTTTAGGGTTTGCAGAAGTTTCTAGTACATGATTTCTAGTTTCCTGCAACATATATATAAAAAATAAATACCTTCTGATTCATAAATGATGCAGTGTGTAACTTAAGTGTTTTTATGCCTGGGAATAGGGTCTAATTTAGAAATAATGCAGAAGCTTATAGACAATTTGAACTTCATTTTTTTAGCAAAATTATTATATTAAAGGGTTGTATGTGCATGTATTTATCAGCCAAGACTTCCTGAGGTTGATAAATTTCTACCTCAAGGAACAGTCATAAGTATTCTGGAATCTGTTTACTAAGCAGAAGCATGCATGTACCTTCGATGAATTTTAGCTGTGAAATTGGTTTGACCAAGAAATTGTGTTAAAAGTAGCTAATTAACTGCAGAATCAAAAATAAGGATCACTGTAATAGAATATGGCAAATAGGTAATTTTGAGTTAATGATGTGATCAGTTAGTAAAGCAAAAAAAAACCTGTAAAATACTGAAGCAAAGTAGAAAACCCAAGGGACTTGAGATAGAGGGAACGGGAGAAAAGAGCAATAAAAAGTTTAAATTATTGGTGGAGGTAAGCATGATGTTCATTTGAAGATCCAGTTGGCCTTGTATTAAGTCTTATCTTTATGGCCTAGCTGCTAATTTAAAGGATGAGTTTTGCATAGTGAGTAAGATTTGATAATAATTGCCTTGTAACTTTATATTGTATTTATTCTGGACAAATTTTTCTTTATAATTCCTTTSGCCTGCTCTTGAGCTCCTCTTTTCCGTAATTGGTAAGCAAACCCAACAAACCGAGTTTCAGAATATCATAGAGTTCTCACTGAAAGCCAGTCTTTTAATAAGACCTGCAGACATGCACTACCTCCATTCCGTAACTAAAGCAAAGTGATTAGTACAGTTTATATCAGAATTCAGGGTTTGTGCTTCTCCACTCCCAAGTGTTCTTTGAGATTGCATCAGAGAGACCTGGGGTTTCTTTCCAAGGCATTGATAATCTCTCTTTCCTATAAAAATGACATTCTTTAAAAATTTCGGCCTTTTTGATTGGATCATCCCTATTGTYGTGGTTTAGCCCCAGCCAGCAACTCAACACCACGCAGCYGCTCGCTCGCTCACCCCCCCACTCCGGTAGGATGGGGGAGAGGATCRGGAGGGCACACGAAGGAAAACCCGCGGGTTGAGATAAAAACAGTTTAATAATGGAAATAAAACAAAGTAGAACAGTGATAATGATAACAACAATAACAGAATATACAAAGCAGGCGATACACAATGCAACTGCTCACCCCCACGTGTTCCGGACCAACTGCGCGAACCGCCCGAACCGTGCGCTCCCCCCCCCAAAGGAACCGCCCCCGGTTTTTAAGCTGGGCATGATGTCACATGGTATAGAATACCCCCTTGGCCAGCTGGGTCAACCACCCYGGCTATGCTCCCCCCCAGCTCCCTCTGCACCTTGAAGGCGGGGGAGGCTGTCCGTGCAAGTACCATCCAGCAACAACCAAAGCATCAATGGGCCATCAACATTCCTTTCATTGCCAAACCCAAAACACAGCACCCYCTCCAGCTACAGGGAAGAGAGT
The DNA here is from genome assembly GCA_030449065.1 of Oceanodroma leucorhoa. NCBI lineage: Eukaryota > Metazoa > Chordata > Aves > Procellariiformes > Oceanodroma > Oceanodroma leucorhoa. Next base: position 3,826,682 of record JASVER010000059.1, on the reverse strand, counting down.
TAACTCTGTCCCAGCCGGAACCAGGACACCTATATTTTTCCCTTTTCTGCGATGGTCCAAGCAGCTGAACTATCTCCTGATTACACTAACCGACCACAGCACAAATTGTTCTGTGCCTGGTGATCTTATTTAGCCAAATTAGCTGTTATTGTCATTCAAACACTACTTCTAACCATCTGTTCAGAAGACCCAAGAATGTAGGTGTCCTYGCCACATCCTAGTACAAAGAGTAAAAAAAAGTAAGCCATGTTAATGAGACCGTTCATTAAATCAATGCAGAAGTGATACAGTAGGAAGTTCCCCAAATTGCAAACTCTGTTTCAATACATGATTTATTTTAAAATATAACAACTCCAAGACCTAGGAGGTATTATCAAGAGTACATACAATAATTACCTATTTTTGAAAACAAACAAAAAAAMCCCCAAGACCACTCAGGTAGCATTTCACAGTTTATTATCTGTTTAACATGGGCGACTCTGTTGGGAGTATTACCCTGTGTGTTAATATACAGTGCGTAGACACCCTAAGAAGGCCTTGCTATAGCTGTGACTTCTCTTCCCTTTTTTGTCTCACCAATGAATTTATCTCACTGTGAAGTCTTGCAAGTTGCCATATGATTTGGTATCTGGACAAGAGTCTTATTTATTCTGGCTTTACATGCATGGAACATAATCGGCTGATGGATTTATAACTAGTAACTATGTAAGATCACAATCAGACACTGTTTACATAGCAATGCAAAATAGTATTAAAAAGATCTGAAAAGCAAAACAATACCGTGTTTGTAATATGGATATGTACTAGTTCTGTTAATATCCTGGTTATGTAAAGGAAATTAAAGAATCCAAGGTAAGCAATTAAAACATTTGTGTTCTTTATATATGTTATATATTTTACATATTTTTATTATATGTTTGTGTTCTTATCAGCTCTTAGCCAACAGTAGAGCAGGGTCTCAGCCCTGTTTGTCTGCTTCTGTTGTACTCTTTTTCTTTTTTGGAGGCTTGCCGCACTTACTCAGGTCACACTGGCAAAAGAAGTTGCAATGAATATTATTTATCGTCATTAAATGGTTTTCTTGATCTTGTGTCCAAAGTTGAGATGCATGTAGTGCCTTAGTTAAGCTTACAGTTTTATGGTTCTATAAATGCAAGTGAATCATGGGGCATGGAAGAGTTCACAGTGTACAATTTCATTGCATCAGAACAATTAAAGATAAGTTGGAAGTTTCAATTTGTTATGTTCCCTTTTTGTCTCTTCCTTTTGGTAAAGATAGTAACTAATTGGTTAAAACCAAAAGAAGACACAGGTATTGCATCAGTGTGTCTAGCTAGAGAAAAGAAAACCCAGCTTCTTCCTTATCCCATGCTTGTGATCTAAGTTACTGGGTACTGCTATTCTTCATGTTACTCTTGGGTTATTCTGCTTTTGCATCACTGCTGTCTGTGGTGCTGTGCCTCCTGCTTCTTTGACCAATTTCAAATTATTAAATCTAGTCAAATAAGTGCTATAATTGGCTGTCATTGAATCTGTAAAGCTTTGCATCGTATCAGCCTCAGAGAGGTTAGTTTTTGGTGATGTAATATGGCAGGATCTACAACTAGTTAAAGGCTAAACCTTCTCAGATTTGTTTTAATTTATGTAAATATGTTACCATATTTTGTTAATGTAGCCCTTGAGACTAAGTTGGCAAATAAATTATTTTCTTAATGAGAGTTGTTGAACCAATGAGGGCACAGATAATATTATACCGTCCAGACCTCGTGTTACATTTGACAGGATTTTAGAGAAGTCATGTGTAATACTTTCCTGTAGGTCGAGTCTGCTTATGTTACAGTTGTACAAGGTCAGACCTTAATTTATCTAGCAACTGCRTATTTAATTTTAGAAGTATCACAGGACACACCAGCTTGCAGGGCACCATTCCTGGCTGTTCAAAATGCAGGCCCCAGAGTAACAGTGGCAAGATAATGGGTTGAAAAGGTGAGAATATATGTTATGCTCGCCAGTTAGACTAACAGTGAAATAATTTAAAGCTGTAACATTTAATAGACTGAGTCCAAATTTAGATTGCTATTAATTATTTTATTGCTATGAATAACCTCTTTGCACGCCTAAGGGCCTTCTATTTATAGAGAGCAAAGCTAGGATTGTCTAGTTTATTTTAAGGATAAGAAATTAGAATAACTTTAACACTCACATAACGTTAACTTTATACCTATGTGCTTAAAAGTGATGAGCGCTTGATACACTTCTTTCCAAGGAAAGACGCAACTACCACGGTTAGCAAGTAGCTCAGATTTTTTTCAATGAAAAAACAGTAACTTAATTTAAGAAAGCAAAACTTTTTTTTTTTTTTTTTTTTTTTTTTTTTAAGGAAAACAGCAAGAAGTAATGTCTTTATTTTTCCAGGCATAAATGTAAAAAATATCGGACTACTAAAAATGTTGTTTAAGAAAAATATTCTTTGTAATACAAACACTAACACTTGCTTAGAGGAAGCATTTGCATTTGGTTCTGGTGATCTACTGCCTAGGTCTGGTAATTGCAAAGCTTCCATTCTTGAATAGGAGAAGATTTTGCTGCTGAACTTTTTAGCCTTTTCATTGCTGCATCACGTAATGTAGCAGGGATGTCTCTGCTGCTGCTGAGTGTACCGGCCATGCTGTTATATTCCACTGTGATCCTAGTGGAACATCCACGCTTCAGTCGGACCTTGTCACCTCAGCACAGCGTATTACCAGCAGTGATATAGCAAATCAGGCTCTCAAAGCACGTATAGACCCCTGGCAATGTGTCCAGCATTTGTGCTGTGGTGAGCTGTTTGCCTTATACTTACTCTACCATGTCACAGTCACTTGCTACCTTACAAACTTTCTCATTTTGTAATATATCATTAATTTTTGTGAGATAAGATAATTTGAAAACAGTACACACAACAATTCTGAAACACTGCTCATCTGAGACCTTTCTGGTTAACTCTGTGTTCAAGCAGAGCTCTATGTTGCCTGTGGCATAATCAGTTCTGGGGAATACAGCAAAGCAGGAGATAGCTGACCAAATGGATATGGACATTGTATGACCAGAAAAAAACCCTGCAAATTTCTATGATGACCTGTAAACTGATTTCTTCCTCTGATCTTTTGGAGATAAAGGGGAGGTAGAAAGGCAGTACATTTTTCCGAAAATAAAAGGATTTTCTTACTAAATGACTATCCTGCAAGATGCTTTGTGCTCTTAACTCTTCTTGGAATCAGTGACGTTGGAGGGTATTGATCACCTCACAGGACTAAACCATATGTGAACATCTTCATAACGATACTGTAATATACCAAAACAGCCTTTTTTCAGAGAGTTTGCAATGTGAGGGTCTAATCTAAGGCCTATGTAAGTCTTCAGGAGTCTTTTTGGTTCAGGCTCTAGGGTAAATGTAATATGATGGGCTGTAATATAATAATTTTCAGTCTCAATTCTCCTGAGGACAGCAACTTCCATAGGGCTTGCAGGGCATGAAGGTCCATCCCTGTGRTTCTGATAGGGTGATCGTGATTCATTAAAAGATGCTTCAAAAATTTCAGCGATGGCATGAAGTCTTCAAATGGAGGGTTTTCGAAACAAAAGGTGTGACGAAAGGGAAGGTACCTTCTGTTTGCCTTTAAGCTGTTGTGGAGGAAACGAGATTATGAATGTTACACATTTTTCCTTAATAAATTATCTTATGTAAATCAACTGTTTAGTCTCTTTAGGAGCACCTCCCAGCTGCCACTGAAATGTTAATTTATTCTAAAATGTACTTTCCTTTTAGGTGAGGTTGTAGATACATTTATTGATATACACTTCTAAAACTGCTAGTCCAAGAGAGATTTCATATTTGCTGCCTAAAAGGTTTGTCAGTCTTCAGAACAGTGTATATTTGTGGATTAAACGACAGAAGCTTTAAGGTACCATCAGAATTAGGAAAGTGTTCATGAAAATGTGAAGATGTGTTGGAAGGAAGGGCGGGCGACTCAGGAAGAGTACAGGGATCTCGTCAGGTCGTGCAGAGAGGGAATTAGGAAGGCAAAAGCACAGATGGAACTCAATCTGGCCACTGTTG